>LKNJ01001715.1:0-81687 GCA_002120245.1 Maccullochella peelii
CTCTCTGATTGGATGACCTTTCACCTAGAGCTGTCAGATTTGAGTTTGACGAGAAGGTATCCCTATAACTCTCTTAGGATTAGGTTTAGGTAGGTTAAGTGTGATTATTTGACCACGGGACCAGATCAGCATGCTGCCTCCGATTTTTTGGAGGGAAAGGTGTGATCAAACAACCTTATTTGCCTAAATTGCCTGTCATTTCCCCTGCGTACTGCAGGTGGCGGCATCCATTTGAACTTGAGGTGGTCGACCACAAGAAGAAGACTGCGCAGCGTGTACACCTTTTTCACTCCAAGTGAAAATGTAATAATGGGGGAAAAGTCAGTCAAATCTATGTCAATGGTGTAACGCGCTGGAAGATGTAGAACATATCATCATGCATTGTAATAAGTATAATTCAGAGAGGGATACATTAAGAAATACAGTACATCAGACAGGACAGGAATGGCGTTTAAAATCACTACTGAGCACAGGACAGGACTTCAGGGAAATCAGAAGGCGTTTGATAGGTTATATAATACAGGCAGGTTTAGGAAGTAGGGTGTAATTATTATTATTATTAGTAGTAGTAGTAGTAGTATATATATATATATTTTTTTTTTGTTGTTGTTGTTGGTTAGATTTTATAGACCAATCAGTATTCACATGAACTAATGTCATGAATCTACACAGTCCAAAACAGTAGGTGGCAGTATGCACCTTTATAGTTGGTTTGCGATCCGCCAATAAACTCGAAGAAGAAGAAGAAGAAGAAGAAGAAGAAGAAGAAGAAGAAGAAGAAGAAGAAGAAGAAGAAGAAGAAGAAGAAGAGGAGGAGGAAGAGGAGGAGGAAGAGGAAGAGGAAGAGGAAGAGGAAGAGGAAGAGTACACCGTTTGCGCATGCACATCCAGTTGCTCGTACCGGGGCTGTTTGAAATGTCGTCTGGAAACTGTGCTGTGACATTTAAAAACATACGATGATATTGCATTTAATATTTACCAGCCAGTTACGTTTGTAGAGAGCGGTCACTATGGGTGAGTTGACATGTAAGAAGAACTATTTACAAGTATAACGGCTACTTAGCAACTTGCCGTTAATAGCGACATTTGCATCTGCTAGCTAAATTGTTAAACGTTAAATCGACTGACTTCTGCAAAGTTTGCCATTCAGCGTAGCTATAACTTTAGTTACTCAATCGAGGCCATAACGGATGGTGTTAAATGGTCAGCAGAAATCTTACACTCGAGTCTGTTGAAAGTTATTGGGAGCCAAAATGAATGCTAAAATGACCGATCTCTTAACTTTGAACAGCTTATCCGTCATGATAAAGCGTGTCATTTTGCGATATACACCGAGTTGCCATTTTATAGGAACACCTACACCCACCACAAACTACAGCCTCCAGAATGACAATGAAATTGAATCAACGCAGCTGCAACAAAACCATAATATTGTAAGATTTATTGCAGGGCTGTTCTATCAGGCATTCGTTTTAAGTAGGAAGTGTACATAATAAACTGGCAACTGAGTGTAAACTGTGACACATTACATTTTCCGGGAATAATTTAAACAACTAAACATAAAAGGACAAGATGGGATGTCTGTTTTTGCTAGTCCAGTTTATTAAAAGCAAAATCTCCTCATGGCATATCACCCAACTGCAATTCGTGCTACTGTGTCTTTGTTTTTTTTTCATGCTTTACACCATTACTCCACCCCAGACTATCATGTTGATGGTGCTGAGGAAGTGGAGACCTCATCTCCAACTGGAATACAGTCTCCTGTAATGGACCGTAACCCATCACCACCCCCAGACACAGGCGATGGAGAGGAGGGCGACGATTTGGACGCCATTGGAGACACAGTTTACAGCAAGCACTGGCTTTTCAGCACCCTGACTCATCTCATCCATGTAGGCAGGATGCTAATATTGCTAATGTCAAATCTGAGGTGTGAAAATGTAATTAAGCACTTGAAAATGAGATATCATGTAGTAGTTCACAGGTTCAGTGGAAAATAGCAGCTAAGTAATCTCAGCTAAATAATGTGAACTTGTTTGGAAAAGCTCATAGGAGTGTGCAAAGTGCAACATTGTTTTTGTTGTTGTTGCCAATGTCACTACCTGATCCATCCAACCTCACTACAGTAATGTACACTGTTTCAAACACAGCATTTATTTTCTTCACCTATTTAATAATACCCTTTTCTGATCAGCCAATTTAGAGATCACAAATCAAGTCAGTTGGAATAAAACATCTTGATATTGTATTAATGGGAGCATCTTTATTGCTCTCAGCTGTGCACTGTTCAATATAGCTAACATTTCTTAATGTTTGTAAAATCATCATGTCTTGCAGCTGGTCACAGAGCATTCGGAGGTGGACTCTGAAGGTCAGATGCAGCTCCCTGATGATGATGAGGAAGATCTATGTAGAGTCTGGGATATGGCGATGGATAAGGTAGAGTTCTTTTTCTGTGTTCCATACGCTTCACATTCTTTGACTAGTCAGGATTTTATTTGCCACCCTGTTCTGCTGTGTTTTCCCTGTAAAAGGAGAATTTGTGTTATAGAAATATATAACTCTGTTACTGGAACTTTTCATGAACAATGTAGTTTCCACTGAATTAATGGTATTCATAAAGGTAACTACAACCCAATAAAAAAAAAAAAGTAGATCAAATTTTGTTATTTTGGATTGGAACTGTGTACATTACAGCATTACAAAAAAAAAGCATTGCAGTTCAACAGCACCACAAAATACAGGATTTATTGCAGAACTGTCATTAGTTTTTGCTAGGTGTACCTAATAAACAAGCTACTGAGTGTATGTTGCAGTTAGAAGTGAATCGTGTAAAGGTTTACATATGACTGTTTATTACCAACTGTGTGTAGGACGTGGCTGGTTTTCTGCAGGAATTCAAAGCTACAGATATCCTTCTTGGGGTGATAGCCAAATCTCGTTGTCCTCGTCTCACAGTGAGTGAAATGCTTTATATATATATATATAATCCTATATACATTTGTTTTTTGTTTTTTTTTAAGAATCTCCATGATAGGTCATAGATTTTTCTTTTGCTTCTTTAGGAAATTTGTGTGGGAATCCTTGGGAACATTGCTTGTTTTCCTGACACTTGTCTGACTCTCAGCCAAAATGAAGACTTAGGGTGGGTAAAAGTCATCATCTGTACTTGTCCTTTAATAGATTTTGTACACTATAGAGATTCATTCTAATTAATGCAACTCCCTGTGTGTCCACAGTGCTGTGCTGTTGCTTCTTCTTGGAGATACAGATCCTCCGACCCTTCTGGAAACAAGCAGGTGACATTTGCATTTTCTGTAGACATGTGAGACGTAGAGAGACTCAGAGAGAAGTATTCATCTTTTCTGATGATGTTTGCAGATTGCTGCTGACCTGTGTCTCTCAGAAAGATGTCTGTTCCTTGTGGCTTCAGCGAATGCGACAGGAGATGTCTGTGCGCTCCAACCTCTTTTTCATCATGTGCAGTTCTACCAACAGTACGGTGTTTTTACTCATTCCTTCCCCTATAATAAGCTGATGAAGTGGTATTGTGTATGAAAATGTAATATCTGTTTGACATACCAAGTGACTTACATTAAGTCCCTGTAAGCTGTTTATCTTAAAGGTTCCCTGTGCCGTTTCTGACCTCTAGTAGTGCTATGGAGCTGTTTGTCTAGGAGCAGGTCCTTGTTTTGTTTATCTTGCCCATGCACATGCGGATGACAGGATACACAGCTCTGCAAATAGTTTCACACTATTCCCTTGATTAACAGGTGACGGTAACTCGCCAAGATGTACTGTAATGCGCCAACAAAGCTAGGGAAGAAGAAGACTGCTAGCAAGTACATATAGATGTAAACAATGCTGGGTTTAAATTACTTTAGAAATCGGCTTTGAATTATTTTTCAGGAGGAGAATGCATTCAACACGTTTGTTAGACCTCAAATATACACACAATGCCTTTTTGGTGAGTAACACTGAATGTAAACACAACTTTAGTTTGTTTTCAAGAAAACTCCACAGCGCACCTTTTAACTATTTGTAACCTTTTGTCTGCATTCTAAAATGGTTATTATAAGTAATTACCCTGTTTGTTTTACAGCTGACCTGCTTGAGAAGGTTGGAGAGCTGGTCGACAAACTGTTTGACCTTGACGAAGAGCTGATGAAGTGTTGGATCACAGCTCAGCCAAGTGAGGAGGAGGAGGAGGAGGAGGATGGTGAAAGCCATCTAGATGTGGCCTCATGTCTTCTTGAAGCAGCCAAGCAGCTTAGGTGGGAATCTGAAATTTAAATTCTGTAGCGTTTGCATGATTATATTTCAGTGGGAATAGAAAAGTTTTCAATAGAAAGCATCTTGAGTTGGAGGTTAAAACCTTACAGTTTAATCAGTTTCCACAGGGTTCGTACAAAGCCTTGAAATTTTGGATAAAGCTTAATTTTAACCATTATGTTGTCAAGTTTAGGAATAAAAACAAAAAAAGAAGAATTCGAATTATGACCAAAACCTAAATGAACAATTACTTTCCTTCAGTCGCTCTTTTTTCATATTTGTATATCTATATTTAGTTGACGCAATGCGCTGGTATATTTGTTGATATTAATGACGTCTTTATTTATTGTCAGTCTAATACAACAGAGTTCAAACTAAATATGTGGTACTTGTGATGTTGATGTAGTGATGTAGTTGACCCTCAGTAATGTATTCAATAGTTGTGATTGTTTTCACAGATCAGAAAGTCCGAATGGCTTAGAGGTTTACCTTCACACCCTCCAACTCCTCACCACCATAGATGAGGGCATTCAGACTTTTGGTAAGAGCGATCAACACAGTTTATATTGAGTTCAGCTGTTCATGGCACATCATTACAGAAGTTAAAGTTGACTCAGTAAAATCTAACACAAGACTGAAGTGACCTCTCAACTGACAACTGACGTTGTTTAATTGTTTCTTCTAGCTGCCCCTGATGGACCCGGCAAAGCAGTATGGGACTTTGTCTGTGACGTTGTGTGTGAGGACCTCTGCCAGCCAAATGATCTTCCAGTTGTCCTGCAAGAGCAGAAGAGCATTTTGGTTCAGGCATTTTCTGTGCTGCAGGCTCTTTATAGATGCCAGGATCAGTGGCGCTGCAGAAGTGACACAAGTAAGCTTTGTATCAGCTCCACTGTTCTTCAGTTGCACATTTGACCACAGATTCAGCTGTGTATGGTATATTAGGAATTTTCTGAGCTGACCCACATGATTAGGATTGGGGCCAATCAAGGCTTTTTTTTTTTTATGGATTGAAACTGGCAATTTGAGACTTTATTCATTTCCAATTTTATCTTTATTGTAATAAACAGCAGTCAAGTTTTCCATCTAATGAAATCCACACAGCAGGCAATGCGAGCAGAGCCACTTGCATTTAAAACAATGGTCATTCCGTCAATATTTTGTGCTGCTGATGTTTTGTTTATGCTGGGGATGAAGAGAGGCTGTCGAAAAAGATGGAATGGACACAATTTAGTATAAAACACAATAAGACACTATGATTTGGCCTGCAGTGTCTTTCATATGATAGAAAACCATTAAAGGAAATCTGTGATTCAGGCTAGATTTTCCTTTGTCAAAGATGTAAATTGCGTAACTCATTTTTATGTTGGCATGTTTAGGCTGTGTTTAAGTGTTTACTGTGCAGTTGCGTTATACAGGAAAAACTAAAAATATAATGACAATATTAGCTCAGACTCTGTAATGATCAGGATATCCCCCATTTTAATTTTAATATGCCCAGTTCTTATTAATATGTTCATGTGTTTTGCCTCCAGGTCTTCCCCTCATTGGAACCATTTTGCGGGTGCTTCAGTACCACAGTGAGGGCAAAGAAGACACAAAAGATGAACAGCTCCAGACTCTGGCAGAGATCACAGCTGAGTTTCTAGCCGACATCTGCATTCAGATTCCCAAGGTAACACCAAAGGAACACTTTGCTAACTTTCCTGTTGGATTTGATTGTTCACTGAGATTTGAAAACGCAACAGAAGTGTTTATTAATTCTGGTGGGTTTTTTGTTCTCCGTAGGACACTGTGGCAGATTTGGTGAAGAAAGGTTACCTTACAGAGAAGACTTCTCTCACAGCTGCGAGCAGTTTAATTCCTAACTTTAAGACTTCAGTAAGTGCTGTCTCCAAAATACCTTTTGTATCTTCAAGAAGTATGTTTTCAAAAACAGTTGTTGGAAGGGGGGGCGTTGTCTTATATTCAGACCACTATAGTACAATCACACTATACTAATGATAGATTTGAAGATTTGGAGTCTGTGAAGATAATCATACTGTCTGCTTTTCACTGTAAAATAAAAGTTCATTATAAAATCCTAACAGTTTAACCTTATCATCTAATAACCGACTATACATTGTCATTTAATCTTATTACTGTTAAATGATTAGTTAGAAAAAGTAAATTGATTGCAAATGCTATGACTACAATAAGTCCTTTATTAGGTATAAATATCAGCTTGTTGGTTATACCTTCTTAAATTTTGCAGCTTTTCTGAGTTTCAAATATTTGTAAAAAGGAATACCTTTTCAAGACAAAATAAGCTATTTTAAAATGCCCACTTAGTTTTTCAAAATTTCATAGATTCAGTGACACATGGATTTATTGATTCAATTTCGTTACACCTTTTTTATATCTCTAAATTTCTTGTCTACATATTTCTTCATGAGTAGCCTAATCCACTTGTGTGCAAACCGCTGCCTGTGATGCTGATGTTTAACAAAAGTGTTTAGGATTTATTTTAGTGCTTGTGTCAGGTTAAGACGTGTGATGGACTGCCGCTATACACCACCAGCTCCTGTGGAAAATAAATGTTTCCACCCTGCTCTTCTTTCTCTTGTGCAGTTTCAGCACCTGCAGTCCATGCTGTCAGAGACTGATCCCCAATTGGCAGACATGGTGAGGAAACAGTTTCCTGTCTGAGGCGTTCAGCAGATCAGTGTTCAGCACTCATCCAGACTTTCACCACTGCTTTTTATAGTGGCCTCTATTTCCATCCTGCTTCAAGTCATACTATTTGGATTTCCATTGGAAAGACTTGTCACACCATCACTAGTGGCGGACAGTGTGACAAAGACTGGATCATCTTTTTTTCATATTTTGACGAAAGGTGATGAAATTCTGTAAAGTTCAGTTGTGTTTCTGTTTTAAGGTTTTTTTTTTGTTCTTTGAGTGCTATTTTTGTATTAAATAACTGACAGCCTTTTATTAAAAGATCTAAGAATTTGCGCTTACAAGCTTTTACTAAATCATTATCATCTTGGTTTGATGCAGAGATTTAGGCAATCAGCAGAAAGGTTCCTCACTGACAAAAAGCATTTTTGGTATTTAAGTTTTTATTGAATAAAAATAATTTAAGAAAATAAGAGAAATGTTAAATAAATAAAAAATAAGTAGCACATACATAAGTGAGAGATTCAGTCCACAATAAAATGAAAGGAAAATACGTCACAGGAAAAGCTCCCAGAAGTTTCCAAACTACCTTTTAATCTGCTGAGCATAGACTCAGGATGCAGTCTCTACCATTGCATCTACCCAGTCTTTCAAATCTGGAGCTTTAGCTGTTTTCCAGTAAAGTAATTCTGGAGGCTGTAATCATACCCTCAATAATCAGTGAAAATGCACATTTTGTTATATTTGGTACTTGAGATCTGTTCCCTAAAAAACAAACCAGGGATTGCTGAACCAAACCAACCACCCAGGACTTCCATAACTTATATGTATGTATATAATGTAGGAAAGTTCCCACTTCCGTTTCATTCTGTGGAGTCTTGGTGCAATGTTTTTCCTGCAGTATTGTACATTTTACAGTTGTAAATGAAATCTTTTTGATAATTACATTGTGATTGGCTGTACTTATTTCTGTCTTCAATTTGTGTCTCAGTCTGACATTCACCCAGAAAACATATCAGCCTTCACTGCAGCGTGGCACAAGAGCCATTTTTAACCAAAAATGAGCAAAGCTATATCCATATTAATGCTATAAGCATTAAATACTTCCATCACAATGCATATTATTTGTTCCTGGTTTTTATATGATGAAAATATACATTTCTATATAAGATGAAACTGTTGAGTGTGCATTGAGTCACCTTTCCAAGCATATGAGTAATGGTACTAATGCTGATGACAACATCAAGTGTTTACCAGAGGGTGACAGTCACTCGGTAACGACAATAAAATTAGATGAAAGGCTTGAGCCTGGCAACAATGAACTCATTTGGTTTCCAAATGCACCATTTCGCCCACTCACAGAGAAGAGCAGGACAACCTGCGCATTTCCAGCAAGCTTACGAAGGCTCTGTGAATATAGTAGCTTTTTAATTAAAGCTTGGATTGATATGTAGAACACTCTTTCTAATGGAAATCCTGAGATGGTTAGAGCGTATGCAGGACAGAGATCACCCTATGGGGAAAAAAAACCCCTGTCTTTTTAATCCTGCTATCTCTAGACACAATCTGAAACTTGACTAGACATGTGATGCACATAGGTGGCCTGTGCCTTGATCTGCAAGTCATGCCCTGTGTGTGTTGTAAATGGCTAGAATGATGTAGATGTAATCATGCTCGGCCTTTCAAGATTGCTTGTGGCCAGAGACTTGCACTTTGCCAGTTGCTCTGTCTTCAGGCCTCGCTCCCAGGCTTGTCGAGTCACAGAGATCAGAGATCAGGCCCAGATGTTTCCAGCTTTCCTGCCAAACTTAATTGTCTGTCTGCCAGTCTTCACAGCAGCTTGATATGATCTGACTCCATGCACTCAACACAGCAGGCTGATCCTCGGGTGGCTGGTGCTTTATACACATCAATTACGCTGAGGCATGTCAGGCCTGTCTGATGCAGGATGACAGTTACCTCTTTTTCTGTTTACCTCTGCCCACACAACTCGCTGTTCTTTTAAATGAACTGACATTTTGCCTCACAGTGAAATGTGTTCTATTTTTGTCTCACATTTGTGTGAACATCCACATCCATCCTTATATAACCTGGAAAGAATACAACACTACTTTTCTCATGGCGAAGTGAAGTTGATACAGATTTTGATTTTGAACATTTTACTAAGGTTCATCCTGGAATTTGGGGAGTAAAAAACAGCTCTTCTTTAACAACAAATAGGCTTTAACCTGTGATCAAGTGGGATCAAAAGGAGACTGAGTTGGACTGCGCTCTCATGATGGGACAGTCTCTCATTCATCATAAAGAGAATTTTTTCTTGAGGATGTCACGTTTTGCTTAAAGCATTCTTACGTCATGCCCCGAGATGTGGACGGACCGGACCTATCCAGGATGATAAAAATAACAATAATGTATGGAAAATGTATGATTTTGTCAAGGCGGGATCTAAATTAAGCCCTCTTGAGTGTGTAAAATGGCTCTGACACTTAGTACCTGTTGCTGGGCGAGCAGGAGGGATAATGAAGGGATGAAGAATGCGTGTGCAGCGTCATGTTCCCTCTCCTTTGATTCCAAGGCCCGGCCTATTCACAACCACCTGGTCAAGGCGTGTTAATAAAGACACACGATGCTATTGCGTGCAATCAAAGGCCCCTTCAGCTCATTTCCTGAGTTCCCTGGCTTTCTATCTCTTGTCAACAGAATCACAATGAAACTTTCCCCTTCGTGATCCCTGAATATCAAAGACACTGACGTTTCCTGCTCGCAAAAAGTGATGCGGTGACGCTGATGTTTGCCTTTACTGACTGCTCTGCTTCTTCATCCAGCTTATCTGTTAGGATATTGTCATAATAAACTGCACAGCAAAGATGTTATACATAATACAATATATAATATATTTTTCTAACAGACACCAACACAATTCAATTTATGCAGAGGTAGAAAGGTTGTATATCACCAAGAATAATCATCTGTGAGACATGCTCAGTGTAGTTTCCAAAAGAGAGACTGAACATCCTAAAATCAATAAAAAATGTTGATTAAAAACTAAAATACAATACTTTAATTTTTACCTATACACAAATAATTCAAAATAACAGTTTTTTGTCACAGTGTGATGAAGGCTACTTAACTAAATAGTATTAAATGTGTTTGTTTTTGAGTAAGTGTGATAGTAAGATGAATGAATATGATAATAATTGTAAATGTGAATGTACACTTATCTATGCGAATGTATCCATGTTTCATGTTGGCCGGACATCCAACTACAAAATGTATATTATCCTATATGCGAAGGCATTAAATTGCTTCCTTTAGTAAGAGATAGTAAGCAAAACTCTGTGGTGACAGGCATGGCATTTAATAAAAACAATTATACTGAATAAATAATTACATGTATTTATTTTTCAAAAAGAACTGGCTTTATTTTTTAACTGTGCTTTTTAATTGCTTGTACTGGAGAAATCATGTGGTATTAAGAGATAAAATATACTGGATTAATGTATGTGTTGCACATGCAAATGCACTCTTAAATGATCACCTAACCTTATTTCAAAACATATTCAAAAAGTTTTCCAGATTAATTGATACTTTCAGTGACCCTTTGTTAATCTCCATCTCTTTTTTGCATTACGTATAACGTTTCTATTTTGAATGTGGCAGGTGTTTATGGGCGCAGCTCTATCCTGTCCTGTCCTGTCCTTGTGTGCGCTGACGCCTGTCACCAAGTGGCATATGCTGCTGTTTGTTCTGCAATGAGAGAATTGGAGCTAATTAAAGAGACGTAGTCCTGCCACAGGAAGTGTACGTAAGCAGACCATTCATTGTTCTGATAAGTTAGTTGTTCAAACAAGGCTCAGGATCAGGTGAAAGACTGGAATTCTATTCATGAAGTGCTATTAGAAGACCTTGAATTCTCTGGAAATTCAAATAACACCGGTGTTATAATCAGGAGTGGAAAGTGAGACTGAACATGCCACTCGAGCAGAACCACTGGGACTTTTTTCTTAAATAGAAAAAAAATCTGTTAAAAAAACAGACTGAATCAGAAACAGATCCCACTATACTGATGTTTCTTTTGTAATTAGTTTTTCAGCTTCTCTTGTGAGAACAACGATCACAAATCAATGTAGCTAGACAGATGCATCAAAATTACTATCATAGATTAATTTGTGCATTAATATATGTTAACTTTAATGCTTGCATAGGTTTGATGCTGAAACATTTAGAATTGCCATTTTTGGTTTTGATTTCTAGCTGTACAGAATTCTGAAATAGATGAGACAAGAATGTATTAAAGTAATATGCTCACGTCATATATTTATAGTTTCAGGTCATATAGTTTAGTTTTTGCTAATTTAAATGTTTTGCATGTGAATAGCCAACTTCTTTGTGCATCGTCCATATTTATAAAATCAATTTCTGTTTTTAATCTAACTGAACAAAGTATTCCCTGTAAAAAGCTTTTTAACTGGTAGCTTTTTAATTTTCATTTATTTGTTAAGTTTTTTCTTTTTTTCTAACCTGTATTATACCTTTGGCGTGTTTCCTGTGCTGCTGTAACACGTGTGTTAGGACGTGTAACTGTTACCTTAGTTAAATAAAATTTAAATGACCGATTTCAGTAGTATACGATTACAGTAGCAAGTGTGAATGTAATTCATTTTTAAACTAATGCGTAGTGTGTGACTTCAAACAGACAACACAAGTTTGAAATCTCCATGACAGGTGGCATCTATCCTGCTGAAGTATCTTTGAACAAGACACTGAATCCCTATCAAAAACACTGTGACCTCTGACCTCCGTGTGGAGAATGCAGTAAGAATACAAATTATTATTGCAGTATTTTACTATTATTTATCTTCCAAATTCCCAGTGAGTTCTAATACATTCTAATGCTCATGTTGGGCAATTTGTTAGTACCATGGGTGAGATTAGCCAGAGGGATCTCTTGCGGCTTGATGCTCAGACACTGTGAGTAAATCCCCTCTGATTGAAGTGAACAGAACTGGGCCAGACTGGCCACGGTGCAGCTTTCACACACTCAGACATGTCTGTAACGCAGCATCTCCCCTTCACAAACCTCCAGGGAGGGATCAGAAATAAGGGCTTGTGCAAGCATTTTTAGAATAATAAACTTTTTATGAACGAAGGTCATTTATTCCTTCAAAATGTATCTAGGCATTAGTTTGGTTGCCTTAGATAACGAGGCAGTCCTTCAGCAACCTTTCCATGGCTGGTTTCTTCAAAAGTGTTGATTAATGTCACAAAATGAGATGTGAGAATGTATTGAGTACTCTCATTATCTGACTGCAGGAGAGCATGAATAACTTCATCAGGAGCCACAAGAAACCAATGCTGAGTACAACTGTGGTCAAGTGTTTGAGTTCATGGAGCTAAAACTCAAAGTATAATGTTTACAGTACATGCAGGTGCGTTTTGATGAATATACAAAAGCACAAAATGACCGAATGAAGTACATTTTGCTCAGTTTGTAGAATACAAACTGAGCAAAATACAGTTATAGTTTAGGTGGACAACTGGTGAGAATGACTTAAATCTTCCCCTTGGAAAATGTGTATTAATGGCTGAATTATTGCGTCATGTTATCTCAGCCTCGAAGCTAATTATTCAGAGACCACTGTCCACATAAGGTAAGTTGGCCAACAGGAGAGAGAACCACAATGAGCCATCTTATTCATGCTGCACTCTGACCCTTGTCCAAGTACTCTTGTATTGGTTTAAAGCACCTCAAAGCACCTGCGTCAATTACCCTCTGAATGGCACAGCAGAGATGGCACAAGCCACATGACATTGTTAATAAGAGTCAGTACTAACTGTTTAAATATACTTGAATAATGATAACATTAGAGTTAGTGTGGTCATATTTACTCCAGAAAACATCAGTTAGCAGAAAAAAACGCATGATTTGTAAACTGGATTCAGCTTGAAATCTGACATTAAATGACTCTGACATGAAATAAAGGAGATCTGATCCAGGAGCTGTCAAGACACACGAGGAGATCAAAGACGTTGCCAGAGCATCTGCAGCATAAAAGTGTTGTTTGTGAAAATGTATTTCTAAGTAGATTTTGGGTGTGCTTGATCCTGCAGTGTAGAAGCCCACCTCAGTGCTTGTGAAAGGAACAGTTCAGAATCATGAATAATACAATGTCCATACTATTCAGTAGGCTTTGTCCTTTCCCCTGCCTTTTCTCTCCTCTCGATAAATAAGCATATCTGTTCTAGGAAAAAGATTTCAACCTTTTTCCATTAATTAGTCATCAGGTGAACATGGCCCATAATGCTTGCCAACGCTCTTTGTATTTCTTCAGGAAGCAGCAGCTTAGTTAACTACTTGTGACGTCCAGTGATGTATTCTGGTTTGAATCGACGGCTGGAGAGTTTGTCTGAGAGAAGTCTCATTTATTTTCCTGTCAGAGGTGTAAACTGCATTTCGGATAGCCACTCTATACAGGCAGAGGGAGATATGGAATAGCTACTTTACATTTTATAGCGCGTTGTCAGAATCAAAACAGATTTGTTTTATCCACTGCAGAGAAAACCACCAGAGCTGTTAGGAGCCAACTGGTAGTAGTTTGTGCTCCAGCTGCCCAAGAGTACCATTCAATACTGTGACACTGAATTTCACTGCTACTGTAGTTTTTGTTAGATGCTGTTGCTAATGCTGCCACAGAGAGAGAGAGATCAGATTTGTCAGCTTAGTAACCTTATTAAAATCTTTTTTTGAAAAAAAGGCTTTTTATTACCATTATAAGTTTTGTTTTTATATACTAATACTAATAATACAATGAGAGTGTTCTCACCTCTCTTCACTTTCTGCTTCTTTTTATTTGTTGAGCATTTGTCCTTAGCTCTGTTATAATATGTGCTATATAAATAAAGAATTATTATTATTATTATTATTATTATTATTATTATTGTTGTTGTTATTGTTGTTGTTTAATTATTAGGGCTGCTATTAATACTGATTTCCATTGTCGATTAATCTATCGATTTTTCTACCTTTTTTTTAAAAAATCAACAGATTAATCATTTAGTCTATAAAATGTCAGAAAAGTGAAAAATTAACATCACAATTTCCCAGAGTGGCAGCATCTTCAACTGCTTGATTTGTGTGACCAACAGTCTAAAATCCAATGATATTTAATTTACTATTATATAGTAAATAAAAAAGTAGAAAGTTCTCATATTTGAGAGGCTAAAACCAGAGAATGTTTGTAATTTTTGCTTGAGTTTAAATGATTAATTGACAATAAAAATTGTTGCCAATTGATTTGATTGACTAATTGTTTCAGCCCTAATTACTATAATGCCAAAAGAAATGAGAGAGCGGCTGACTGCTGAGTGTTTCTGAAATCCAGCATTGTTTTTATAAGATCGTACATGATAAAATATCATTTTTATGTTTGCTGTGGTTATTATTAAATATGACTAACACTGCTACTAACTCTAAGCAGAGGTAAAATGGAGATGCACGATGTTTCAGCCGACCTTTCAACTGCACAAAATATTCATTGTTCATTTCTTGTGTTTTGTAGCTCAGGTAGTTTACATTGTGTTTGCACATTGAAGTAGAAATGTTTGCCTTCTGTAGGTGGAGGTGATAAGGAGCTTAAGCTAACAGTCAGGTAAACATGTTCACTCATGCTTTGCTGATCTCAAGGGGTTTCTGTTGCTGCATACGTTATGGGCAATGCATACTGGTAGTTACTGTTGGAGAGGCTCTTTTTACAGGAGAAGACTGATTCCATGTTAACATGAATGGTGCCAGGGTGTTTTAATGGGCTCCACTGACCAGCAGAACAGACTGGTTGCCCACATAATAAGTGGTGAATTGTACCTTTAAATTGCTCTGGTCCGATCTGAGAGCAGTGCCTGAGAAGAGGAAGTCCCCTTCACTGCCTCCTTTGTTGTGTAAAGCATCTGTCCATGTCACGAGTGACACAGGCCAGGACCACCTGAGACAAACAGCATGTGCATCAGCCACATGTATCGCTGCGTTGTAGCTGTGTGGAGCTAAAAGTGCTGGCTGACACACAAAGACATCTCACCTGTCCTATATGTGAGGTGACTAAAGCTTAAGAGAACAGTGGTGTTATCTGTTTAAAGTAATGAGGTCTCTTAAGTTCAGTACTCCCTCATCTTGATTCTGCTTGCAGAGGCCTCTGGAGCCTTTTCCACTGATTGTCTTGATCTTATTAAAAGCCTCATGGTGTTAAAGACAGGAAAACATGCAGATTATTCATACTATGTGCTCGAGAACCCAGAGGTGCTTACAGTGCAGAGGAATGGATTTTAAAAGGGGGGAATGTTTTGATCACTGTACAATGCAGGCAGGTGGGCTACGCTTGAATCCTCTTAAAGCTTGACCTCTTCTTAGTCTCAAGGTGTCAACAAACAAGAAGAATTGACTGCTTGTGTCAACATGAGGAGTCCACAGTGAATTATCAGGTTTGCATCCATAACTGAATGTCCATGTTTCCATATTTGGTTTTAACTGTTCAATGCTTGTAGATGAGAATAACATAACAAAATATAATTGCTGCCCTTTCTTGAAATATATAATAAAAAGCTGTTTAATCAGGTATTTTATTCTCTCACCAAAATCATAATGTGTGATTGATCTCATTGAAGCTGTTTCAGGCTTTTAGGTGAAATAAAAGATACCATTTTCCCTTAATGACGTGGGCGGTGCTGCTCTTTTTCCATTTGCTGCTGTGAGTGAGATTACTGCCCCCTCCTCTTTCTCTCTGTGGTTAAATAGCAAAGCGCACTGCTTCTCGTGGTAGACAGCCCACTTTACATAGCGGAGGTTATTTAGATAATCCACCTGTAAGAACTACATAAAAAGGCCAACAGCACTTTAACATGTACTCAAACAAAAACGAAGGACCACGTAGAGGAAGATCTTTTGACTCCATGAACATTGGCTTTGAAGAGAAACTGCTGAACAATGAGGTAAGACCTTCTTCGGTAAAAAGAAAAAAAGAAAAAGTAGTCTTTAATACTTTGAAACAGATAGCCGATCTGCCAGCTGGTGTTTTGTCCTGTTTATAAGTGTTTTGTCCTCTAATAAGAGCTTCGGCGAGGCAATAAAACCAAAAAGGTGAAGAGGTTTTCTTGCATGTGATATTTTAAGACTTTCTTTTTTTGACAGTGGTGGGGAGATCTGTCCGGGTCATGTTAATGAATAAGCCTTCACTTTGTCATCAGCGCAGATTAATTTAAGCCGTTTTGTTATAGTGTAATTTACGTCAAAGGGTTAAGAGGGTTAAAGTGGGATACCTCCGAGTTTCATGTAATAAAAGACTCATTATTGCTCAGTCTGTGCATCCTTCAGTGATTTCCATGGTAAAAGACAGAAGAGATAAAAGACAAACCTGCAGTGTCTGTGATGTCTCCATTTGGGCACGTGGAAAAGGAGACTGACAGGAGACTGGGGGAAACCATTTTCTAAACGTGTTGAATGTAGAACAGATTGCGTTAATAGTTAGGCCTACATAAATTCAGATATTATTTTGCAATCTTTGAGCAATTTATCCGTGCATGGCGTCAGCTGCGTGCCTTTCCTTTTCAATTTTGCAAAATGCTCAACAATAAAGCGGACAAACATCCAGATAACATCAAATAATCATATTATTGAACAAGTCGAAGACAAAATGCTCTCTAAACTGTGATTACATTTCTGTAGCTTAAGTAGGCAATCCAATTGTGTCTGTGACCTTCACCTGAAACTTTTATCTTTTTATCTCAACACAAGGTTCTTTATGCATTTTAGGTCTTTTCTGACAAACAGTTAAGCTACACAGATGCAAATTTATTTCTAAAAGTGAATAATGTGAAACAACAATCTTCTGTCTCTCACAATGAGGAAAGAGAAGAAAAAATAGAATTGGTTCAATTAAGCAGCTGTAATCAGGCCTGATTGTAAATAAAATTTTAGAATATACATTTAAAGCTGTGTACAAAAATATCTATTTGATGAGGGACAAATGTGCGTAAAATCCTGCAGTGATTAAACGCTGCCTAATGTCTGGTAAGATCTCAACATGCAGGGAGCTAATAATAGGCTTCCCCGTCGTCTAAATGAGATTGCAGTAAGGCGATTCTTTGAGACAGAGACAAGTTCATCTTCGTTAAACCGAGACGCAAAGAGTTGACCCCGGGGAGCGTCCTGATCCAGTCTCCATACACTGATGCTTTCAGGGATACTACCGACAAGGGTCCACCGAAAACTGTTCTTCCGCGCTGTCTACACAATGCTCGAAGGGCGAAATATGGTAGGCAGCAACTAAACTGAATTTAACTCATTCTTGTGACCGGCCCGCTCCTTTACTCTCCATCCACAAATCAGTTTTATCCATTTGACTGTGTAGATATTATATTTCGAAAGCAAAGCATAGCTTAATGTAGTTGCGCATCTAAATCAGATGTATACTAGGCGAGATGTGAACGACAAAACGTTGCAGTCAATCAAAGAGATTAGTTTTCCCATGCTGTTGGTGCTTCTAAAACCTGATGCAGGATTAGATGAATTTTCCCCTGGCGTGTGCAGCGCGCACAGCCCTGCGTCAACGTGAGAGCGCTGTCCGAGGTGCTGAAATGGACAGTAGGGGTTGGATTGCCTCCTGTTGTCACTAATCCCAGCCCTGTCTCTACATGTATCTCATGCATCTGCATTATTATTACTTGTTTTATGTGAAGAAACAACCCATGTGTCTTTTTCAGGGTGACAGAAATGTTTAGCTACTTATGCAGGAAGGCTTACAGTTCTCTGTGACTCTTACTCTCACTACTTACTACTTGTTGTGTGTTGCATGTTCATTAGAGAAGATGTTCATGGGATTTTTTGGATGAGATGCTCTTAAGTGATTAGAAGTTGCGCATTCACGTCATTACATACATATAGATATAAACCAAATTAGCATATATCACTTGTTATTAATTAATTACAATGTTGAAGGGTTACTATGCACCTCAGAACATGGTAATTTTCTCTAAAGGGCTGTTTTAACTTTAATAGTAGTGTGAAAACCGCACTTTTTCAAGTGAGTTTATTTCTCTGTTTGCAGTTAGTTCTTTACTTTTAGGGTCTAACACTAACAAGAAAGGTGGACTTTCCATACATTTCTTCAAGTGATTAAAAAAAGTTGATAAAAGTCGGATATCTCCTCACATGATCGTCAGAGGAGAGCTACTATTGGTTGTTGAATGATAATGATATACCTTGCTGTTACACAAATTAAAGTCTAACTATCTTTCATTACTGTTTTCAGATAAACAAATCAACCTTCACAAAAATTGAAGAAAACACTGAAAAGAAGAATTCATCAGAGAAAGGGAGAGCCACAATCATCTTTTCCCTCAAGAATGAAGTGGGAGGACTGGTAAAGGCACTCAAACTCTTCCAAGTATGAACAAAGTTATTATACTCATGGTTACTGTTCCTATCTATTAATTTAGAATATGGCATCTATAGTATAGAATAACATTTTTATGTCGTATATCCATTATATGTCCACCATTAAAAGAAAATGTAGGTAACTTAAAACTGATTCTCAATGTTTCTTGCAGGAAAACCATGTCAACCTTGTACACATAGAGTCCAGAAAATCCAAAAGACGCAACTCTGAGTTTGAAATCTTTGTGGACTGCGACAGCAACCACGAACAACTGAATGAAATCATCCAGCTGCTTCGAAAGCATGTGAATGTGGTGGATATGGAGCCTCCAGATAACTCCTGTTTACAAGAGGAAGGTAAATTAAATCCTGCAGATACCGTATTAGCAATATATTATATTAGACCGTATTAACAGTCAATAACTCATATTTTCTTCTCTCTTCACAGATATGTGTAATGTACCTTGGTTCCCAAAGAAGATTTCAGACTTGGACAAGTGTGCTAACCGTGTACTGATGTATGGCTCTGACTTGGATGCGGATCATCCGGTATGTACGCCCTAATCAGCCTACTGGTTGATTTAAAAAGTGCAAACTCCTTAAATATAAATTATTCTCATGTCCCTCTATGTTCCTCTCCATCAGGGTTTCAAGGACAATGTCTACCGGAAAAGGCGAAAGTACTTTGCTGATCTTGCCATGGCCTACAAACAGTGAGTTTTTGTTGTATATTTTAATTTTAATTTTAATTTTGGAAATCTGTGATGTTTTTACTTGATACTTAGAGAATTATTGTCTCTCGTTCCAGTGGGGATCCCATTCCTCGTATTGAGTTCACAGAGGAGGAAGTGAAGACTTGGGGAGTTGTGTACAGGGAGCTCAACAAGTTGTACCCCACCCACGCCTGCCGTGAATACTTGAAGAACCTGCCACTGCTGTCCAAATACTGTGAATTTCGGGAGGACAACATCCCTCAGCTGGAAGATGTCTCACGCTTCCTCAGGGGTAGGTTTTCATTTCCTTCATAAAACATGCCTCTTTTGCTTCAAATATGAAATTGGAAATATAATTGGAATTGATTTTTTCAGCTTTTTCAGCCACTCACTCATCTGTGTTTCAAACATCTCACCTTCTCAGAACGCACTGGATTTACCATCAGGCCTGTGGCAGGCTATCTGTCCCCGCGTGACTTCCTTGCTGGTTTGGCCTTCCGTGTTTTCCACTGTACCCAGTATGTGCGGCACAGCTCCGAACCCTTATACACCCCAGAGCCGTGAGTAATGTACAGTACTTTATTTAGAAAAGGGATGTCATACATGTTCATACAAAGCTACTGGTCCTAATATTTTGTCATCTGTCATTATCAAGGGACACATGCCATGAGCTGCTGGGTCACGTCCCACTGCTGGCAGAGCCCAGCTTCGCCCAGTTTTCTCAGGAGATTGGTCTTGCTTCACTTGGGGCATCCGATGACTCAGTTCAGAAACTGGCCACAGTGAGTGAGAACTGACACAGGCACATTTTATCAAATCAAATTCAACAAAGATATTCTCAAATTTAAAATCTAGAGTAATTGTCATAATTGTTTCCATTTTATTTACTCCTGTGTTACAGTGCTATTTCTTTACGGTGGAGTTTGGCCTATGCAAACAAGAAGGGCAGCTGCGAGCATATGGAGCAGGACTGCTGTCATCTATCAGTGAGCTTAAGGTAAAAACATTTCAACACGACCATACAGTGGACATGTTAACAGTCTTCCTATCTGCTCATCATCCAATATATATTGAAAAGTGCCTGGACAGCTGTATATTACCTATATGTGTACACCTGCCTTCTAACCAGCCAAACCCATTAAAATAATTACATTAAAAAAATGGAAAAGGTACTATATAGGTTTGGGTATATTTGAACATTTTAATTCTAAAGAGTCCCTTAGAAAGTTGACAAAATGTATGTTTAAGATACTAGATAAAAGACTACATGATCAGATTTCTCTGATAGAACCACTCTTTCATTTGAAACAGCAAAATACAGATTGATTTGCATGTAATCAATCAAATGACCCACCGTGTGTGCCACTGTTTACATACAATGGTTGCAACACCTGTACTATGTTTCTCTCTTACAGCATGCACTCTCTGGCAATGCAAGGATAATGCCTTTTGAACCCAAAGTTACATCCAAACAAGAATGCATCATCACAACATTTCAGGATGTCTACTTTGTGTCAGACAGCTTTGAGGAGGCCAAAGTCAGGATGAGGTGAGCTTGGCTGCAGTAATTTAACACAAGATATTCATAATGATAGATCTAACATGGATAGATGAAAATGATCTACAAACTGCACTGTTGTTTTATATATAATTAAATATTCATTACATACTATTCAGTGATGACATTATGTTAATTTCAGGGAGTTTGCCAAGACCATCAAGCGTCCCTTCACAGTGCGATACAACCCTTACACCCAGAGTGTGGATGTGCTTAAAGACACTCCCAGCATCAACAGTGTGGTGGAGGAGCTTCGACACGAGCTTGACATCGTCTGTGACGCCCTCTGCCGGCTGAACAAGCAGCTGGGTGTCTGACTGCCCACATTCCAGCTCAAGTTATCCACCTACAGTCCATCAACGCTTGCCATGTCATCCCCAAGCACCGCTGTAGAGATACTGCTTGTGTATTATTGCTCTTCGTCAGTACAATGAATGTGCACTGCTTTTGGCAAAACGCTCTGTTGTCCCCACTGCATGGTATATGGCTTATACAATTTACAGAAGCGCATTAGGTATGTTTAGCCACTGATGTCAGTAAATTGCACAAACCCAAAGAGCTGCTTAAGCTGAGACACTATTTTGCTTCAGTTGTTAGCTCAATTGTCTTCTGTAATGCGCTTTCATGGTACTTTCGTACCCTTTTAAAACATCCCCAGCTGTTACAAACACAGATGTGGTTTCCTCATCCTATTGTTGACTCTGCTGTTGTACATTATCATGTGAATTTTTTTGTATTTCATTTTGTTGTTGTTGTTGTTCTTCTTCTTCTTCACATTTAATCTTCCTCACTTCAGTACTATGTATAAAATGTACCTTGTTTGTATTCTTTTGGTTTATGTATCATGTTCCTTTTTGTGTGCCGTTGAGGGAAATTCTGAAAGTGAAAACTGGTGTTGTTAAGAATGTTTCCATGACTGATTACGACAGATTTGGCCCGTGTACCCTGACCTATTTTATTTTACAGTGATGATTTTGAATACCTCCTCCCGAAGTGAATATAACTGTAGTACTCCTGAAATCAAAACATTATTTTTCTACTGTAAAGAAATATAGACATTATGAGTAGGCTATGTATCAAACTATTGAAAACAAACAAAAATAAAATGTTCATTGTGTCTTCACAGTGTGTCAAATGGTTTGTTACCTGTTGACTTATTACTTTTTGATATCCTCATGGTGGTGATTCGGTTATGGATACTGTATGCGGAGGAAAATGCTGATGGAGATACAGAGTGATGACCCTGAAAGTGGTCATCACTCTGTATCTCCATTGTGTAATCTCAATTAAATGTTGTAAGAATATTATCCTTTCGACCTAAGGGCCACCTCTGTCACTTTAGTCTTTCTGTCCAGTTTAAGGAGAAACCTGATGAAATGAACACATGTAAAAATAGGTAGCTCTGTTACCAATTAACTGTTAACTTTAATTAATTCTAAACCCAATTACTGGTTTATAGGGAATTGTTACACCTACATATAACTAATGCAGTCTATATAAATCCCTTTATAACCATCATGAAGGTTATAAAGTTCAGATTCTCTTAAAATCGTTAGAGGTGTTAATTCAACACTATGGGCAATTTAAAGGCTGTTTGTGATGTTGTTGAACTGTGTTGTGTTATACTGAGGGGTGTTTCTAATATTTTGTCCACCGCTTTTATATTGAGAGAAGACTAAATATTAGAAAAACTTTTAGCCAGGTGACTGTAAGCTACTAAACTGGCAACTGAGTGTATTTCTGTGTGGGTAATTTCCCCTTTACGTTATCGGTAAAACATATGAAATGGCTTCGCTCTACACGGTGGAAACGCATACACAAGGGAGCACTATTAAAAAATCACAAGAGCCACATGAAATCCGAAATCCGTTCTTCACTTACACGGTAACAGATTCTATTCATGAATGTATAAAGAGAACTATTACAACCGAGCTAAACATCCGTTGGTAATACGCTTCACGACAGTGTCGCAAATCGTGCTGTACTCATTTGTAGCTAGGTACTCCATGGAAACGAGCTCACGGCCGCGGTTTTGTTTACACTCTTGGGTAAGTTTGTTACCTTCACCGTTAAAGTGTTTAAGTTGAGTATGTCTTGCCGTGTAGTTTAATAATCTCATATACTCACCACCAGCAGAGTGACACTTCAATGGGGAATGTTAACATAGCACTTTTGCTAACGTTAGCTAAACAGTCAAGTTCCAACATGCAAGCGCAGCGAAAACAAACTTAGTTAACGGTGAACTCCGCATTACTCGCTAGTTCTGTACAGTATTAGTTTGTGATTAATATCGTGTCTATCAGGGAGCCAACAGCTACGGGCAGCTGGGACAGGGACATGTGGCGGACCAGTCAGATCCCCGGTTCTCTGACACCGCGGCTCTACAAAACAAGGCAGTACGGGCTCTCAGCGGCGGCGGGGGTCACTCCGTGGTTATAACCGGTAAGTTACTGTTTACTTCTAAACTGCACTTATCCTTTTAAATAGCAGCCTCTGTCCGCCTGATAACACGAGTTCAGCAACGTGAACCAAGTCTGAACAAAACTGAGATCGTGTGGCGCCCCCTCCTGGCTAAATAAGTTAATTGTTGATGATGTTGTCTGTCTTTAGCTAAGCTTGTTAATTTGTTTATTTTTATTTCCGTGTCATACAAAACATTTAGCCCATGGCTCATGAGATTATAAGACACCACAAGACACTTATACAAATTTCTGGAAAAACATATACAGCCAAACAGAAAAACATCAGTCATAACATACACATCTATGTCATTTTAGATACCACGTTTCACACACAATCCCAAATAAATTGTGCAGCAAATGGTAGAAGAAAGGAAGAAGCTGCCCATACATTTTTTTATCCTGATAAAATACTTTTTTTTACTCATCTTAGAAGGAGCATAATTATATGCATATCACAAGTAGCTGTCTAATCTAAATGTTTCAGTCTTTGTGCATCGTCCATGTTTAAAACATCTATTTCTGTTTTTTGGCGTACTAAACAATACACTGCAAGGTTCCCAAATGTTTGTGGTGTATTTGGACAGAGAAGGGAGAGGTGTTTGTGTGCGGACAGAATCACAGAGGCCAGCTGGGACTAGGCCACAATGCAGGCATCTCAACTCTTCAACTCTGCCCGAGCCTGAGCCAGAGGGTCACAAAAGTAGCCTGCGGTTGGGATTTTACTCTTCTTCTCACCGGTGAGCACCATTTCACACCAGGGTGTGATGCTCTGTTTTATATGTGCACTAGGTTCAGAAGGATATGATAGTTTCATGAAAGATGATTAAGCATTTCCCTCAGGTGTTCTTTTTAGGCAGGAATAATGAATAGGATAGGATGACATTTTATTTATCCTTCAGGGAAAATCTGGATGTCACAGCAGCCAAAATCTAGACAGGACATACATTGAAATGCATACAAACAAATTCATTATATGTAAGAATATACAACTTACACAGTCAGTAATGGAGAATTACAATAGAGAGTGCAATAGAGAGTGAACAGTGGGTAAAATGGCTGCAACAGTTTGATAAGAATGCAGCTACATACAAGATGGCAGTGAATGCACAATAGGAGCAGTCCTCACAGACCCACAGGCTTATGCCACATTCATATCTTATGGAAGTTACTGTAATTACCAGTTTCTGACTTGTAAACACCATTCATGCCTACATCCAGTTTGTAATTACGACTGGGAGACTCTGAGCTTTTTCTGAAAGCATTGTTGTATCTGGCTTGGCTTAATGATACAGAAGTGCCTGAAAAAGCAAAAAATATGGACTCTCATGTCAGCCAGTTCCACCATTCAAGGTAATAAAACCCACATTATATGAATATAGGGCTGTGTTGTCAATGCAATCCCTCATGCAACCAACTGTGTTGAGTTGTCTGATGACCGATACGCTTGCATGTCATAAACATTGGAATCTTTCTCATGTCTGCTTTTCAGAATGCATCAGGTGAATGCACCATTAGACTCACATTCCAGGTGATCAGGGTTGTCCTAAAACCAGAAATAGCTGGAGGGCTGTCAGGCAGACTGGACACTTCCTGTAAGTCTGCAATCTTGCAGACTTTGGTTGAGGGATTTACCCAGAATTCATAGCACAGTAATGTTAAAAACGGGAATGACAGAGGAAGTCTTGAACTACCTTCCACCCATCCAAAAGTGGAATAAAAAGTTTTATAGATAGATAGATAAAAATTGATAGAGATATTTCTTTTCTTTTTATGTCACACTGACAGATTGCGGTAGAGTACTGGCATGTGGCTCCAATGCGTTTGGACAACTTGGTGTTAGACAGACAGTCACACACTCTGCTGATCCACTGGTCGTTGAGGTGAGCACATGAGTGGCATGTATTTTACTTACTTTAAGGAACACAATATAGCCACTGTAATGTTTGCCTTACCTTTATCTATCTGAGTGATCAAAACCGTCTTCAAACCAACTTCACCTCATGATCATTTTCTTTCAAGCAGATGTCATTGTGCTGTTTGTTTTCAGAGTCTGAAGGAGCCAGTGGTGAGTGTAGCAGCAGGACTCAGACATTCACTAGCTGTTACGGGTAGGCTAAGTTTGCACCAAAAACTTCCTCAGTGTGTTTTCATTTAGCAGTCAATCCACAAATCCTGATTGTCTGCTCTGCCTTCAGACTCAGGCTGTGTTTATCAGTGGGGAAGGGGTCTTTTCAGTCACGCTAAGAGAGCACTCAGTCCATGCCCTGTCCCATCACACCTCAGCTCTGTGGTGCCCTCTCTGGTACCAGGTACGAGAAACTCTGTACTTAATAGGAATAATTACAAAAAACAACGTTTTTAGGCCTTATGTGATTTACAATGCCTCTGATTGATAAATGTAACCAGGTACTTGTACCTATGTTGCAGGTCTGGATCAGAAGACCTCACACATGGTAACTGCAGGCTTAGCACACTGTGTGTGCCTTATAGGTATGACACCAGCATATATGACGATCATTATGTTGCATTCATGTCACATTTGGTTTATTTAGCATAAATATGAGCCTCTGACTGAAAAAAAACATTCATATCACACTAGAAATTGCTAGAAGGACATGTTGGAAGTGTTTGTAGGCTTCAGATTTTCCTACTTGCAGAAGATTGTTAACACAGGCAACAAACTAGGCAGCGGATCCACTTAATTTAGCAGCCCAGGGTAGAAAAAAAGCTTGATTCTGCATTGTGATTTTTAGATGTAAGCATTCCATCAAGATATCTGCACCAGAAACAATAGGAAATGGCTTCCAAACTGGCCTCCAACGTGCCCTCTAATATAAACAAGGCGGAAGCCTTCTTTCTAACAAACAGTTCAAGTTTAGATGAAAAAGGGTTCTCCGCTCATCTTCCAAGGAGAACTTCCAAGGAAAAAGGGACTGGAGCACACTGATTGATTTGGAGCCTTTAATAGTACAAACAGACCAACGTTTCAACACTACTGTGCTCCAGTCCCTTTTATCTGCTAAACAGTTCACGTTGTCATTGATGCTTTAGAAGTGTATAATTTCACTGAATGGCTTAAGAGAAGAGCAGCAGACAAGAGACATTTTGTGCCGCTCTTCCTCAGAGAGCATTTATACTTACACTTCATGTTCATATATCATGTCTGGCTTCCCTTCTGTCCTGTAATTAGTTGACCAGCACCACTCAGTTACTGCTCTGCCTTTCTGTTGCTGCCTCTGCTGGATGAAGAGTAATGTCGCTCCTGTCATGTGTGCAGGAGACGGTGATTTGTTTCTGTGGGGAAGCAACAAGCATGGCCAGCTGACCACCACAGAGCCCTTCCTGTCCACTCCCACTCTTGTGAAGCGCTCACTGCTGGGAGGAGAGAAAGTTATCAATGTGTGGAGTGGCTGGACACACATTGTTGCTCAAACGGGTGAAACATGACACAACACATACTATGTCTGTGATGCTCACCAGTTTTAACAGGATTTAAAGGACAGTTGCCATATCTGAACAAGGTCATCATCAATTTCAGAGACTGGGAGAGTGTTCACATGGGGCAGAGGAGATTATGGACAGCTGGGCCGACAAGCATCAACCAGTCAGAACCCAGAGCGGCAGTCAGCGGGTGCTTCAGCAGAAGGTGGAAACCAGAAGGCTTGCCTCCCTGGAGAGGTTAAAGCCCTCCGTGGAGCGACACAGGTAAGACAGTGTTTGACTCCTCTACAAACTGAAAAACCTAGAAGGCATATGACAAATGTTCATACATGTAGTGCATTTTAGATGAAGTGTTATTAGTGTTGATGATATGATACTTATAGTCCACGTGTTTTAGCACAAAATGCCTGTCAGTCCAGTAGGGGGCAGCAGACAACCACAAATAAAACAGGTAGCTGAGGGTTGTTTTGTATGAGGTGAAACACATTTCCACTGAATGAGAGCCAGGTCCACTAAGAGTAGGTTCTTAATGATTTGCATCACTATATCTAGCGTGTAGAGCGCACACACACTCCCAGAGGACCACTTACATTCAGTGAAGGCTGAGGTCTCTTCTCCCAGATGGGCAATCATGTGTGAGCATCACGGGATTGCAGCAGTTAACCTGTAGTCTAAATGGCAGCTGTATGGTTGGAGATCTTTGTCAATAAAGTGGATGTCAGGGACAGGCAAGGGCAAGCTCTAGATCATTCTTCCACTGCGCACAGATCATGGCAGCAGCGCTGCCGTATATCAAGGCGTAGTCAACCTGGTGTGTATGTGTGTAAAGCTAAAGGCAAGATGGATCAGCTGGGTGAGCTATGAATCTCTCAGCCCACCCTACCATGTTAGTCCTCCTAACACTGTACATATACACCCACAGAGTCAATATTTAGTAAACTGTCACATTTTTATGAGGCTTATGAACATTACTGGAGTAACAAATGTCAGTGCTTCAAGAATTAATGGGTCTGTTTCTATTCATGGCTCGACAGAGCTGTATGCTTTATCAAAAACATTGCTTTATCAGTTCAAACAGCATTAGCAAGAATATTCAATTCAATTACTTTTATTGCTAGTAATAAAGCTTTAACGATCTAAGCTGGCATCTAGACAGCTCTGTCTCAGCTCTCGTGTTTTTACTCTTGTTGAGCTTTGTAGATTTCAGTACCACATTTTAAATTTGTCCCCTCAATTCCTGTAGCTGTTATGAAGGGGAAAGGTGCAGAAAAAAAGGCCATCTAATTGTAAAAGATTTTAGTCAGCAAAGGCAGGCACACACAGCCCCACTGGGACAGTTGCATTAACTCCTTCAGACAGCCCAACAGTGTGTTCTAGCTTTTATGAATGAGTTGGCTTTTCTCTTACAGTTTTCTGCTCTGCTTTCTGGCGATGCACTGCGGAGTGAGGGATTTTATATCGGAGGGTCTATTGTATTTAAAGATGAAATCCTCACCAATGTTTTTTGCGTTTGGTGCACTCATGTTGTATGCAGTTTTAAATAAAAGTAGGATGACTTCATCTTGAAATGTGGAATTTTATTTCAGTTTCAGAACAGGTTCAATAACAAAGTATCTCAGTATCCATGTTGGATTAACAATTCTTGAAAGTCTTAAAATTGGCTGTCTGCTTTGAACATACATGCATTTTAAACACTTTTCAAATCTTTTTTGTCTGCAGATTGCATGTGGATCTGAACATAACCTTGCCATTGTAGGTGAGTGTATTCTCTCAAAAATTTCCTTAAATTTTCTTGGCTTTTTTTCTCATTTTCTTTTTGTATGCTATCCTCATTTGCCAATATCAGAATCTGTAATGTTGTGGGAAAATAGATAAACATAAACATCTGACAACATAATAAACAACAGCACTGGAAAGGTACATCGAGAAAGAGAGGTTTCTGAGAAAGTTAATAGAAATAGTTTGAACTTATTGGTTTCAGTAAGAGCAAGTGGCTGAAACAAGAGATTCCACTTTTGGCCTGACATGACTCTGGAACTGACTCTGGACTACATAAAAGAATAGGGAATACGCATTTGTGAGGCTTAACTATTTCAAGTCATCCTCATCTCTGTACCAAAGAATTAGTAAGGGAACTGTCTAATACATTAGTGTGAAATATTAATCCTTCTGGTAATGCTGCAGAGGATTTCTGAGGTCAGCTCATTGCTCTGTGGCCTTTGCATCAGGAAGTAATTATAGCCTGAATAGATGGGTATCATTGACAGAAGCAATTATCCGCACAGGCCTGTAAAACAGCTGAATTAACCACACACACATTTACAGGCATGTTTTTCCAGTTCAGTGTTTGGAAAGCAGTCTCCTTTTGTCCACATAAGAACAGAACATAAACATTGCAGTCAGACACAAAATACTAAATAAACACGGACATATTTCAGTGTTCAGATATCAATCAGATTCACAAAGAGATTTAATGTGCTTTTATTCTTTCCAAGCTTGCCTAAAGTCTCCTGCTTTTCCAAAGTCACCAGCTAGCACTATAAAACATTTTGGAAGTAAAATCATTCGCATTCAATTTTTACCCCGTTTTTTTTTTTTAACATTAGCATTAATATAAATATCACAGATGAACATTGAAACACAAGCACAGGGTTCCATTAGAGAGGAAACGCTGGACATCGCTGGTATTTCAACAAGCAAATGGCCATCCACTTTTAATGTTCTGACCAATTTGAACAGTTAACTGGATATGCCATTATAATTAGGAAATTGTAAACGCAGACTGTCCGTCATGATGGCAGTTCTCACAAAGCACTGCTCTGTGCTTTCAGAAGTTCAGTTATGTGATGAGAAAGCAAAAGCAGCAAAGGGAGAGCTCATGTGAACCTCATGCACCGCCCTCCTGTGCCATGCTCTCCTCTTTTCCTCCTCCTGTCTGGAGTGCGGTGGCAGGAGCAATGAAATAGCAAAACGGGATTGGAAGCAGAGACCTGAGTGCTGCTATTTCTGGTGCTGAAGTAGGTCAGGTGGAAAGGAACGGAGAGCATTGCATGCTGCTTATGATATCTGTTGCTCAGCCCTTGCCCATTTGCACCTGAGGAAGTGCTCCTCATGTATGAAATTCATCACCGGTGGTCAGAGGTGGGGGATAGGCCAAAGACGCTGTGGGCACAGCTCATCCAATCTGAGGAAAAATGTTTGTTAATGTGAACATTTTGAACTTAACATTAATGTTTAAGGACAAACACTTTTGATCGGATCCTGTTTTTATTTGTACCTGTAGTATGACGTAAGTCATGCTAAAAAAAGGCGCCTCCTGCAGATTGTGTCACTGTGGTATTGAGAATTAGGTGTGAGGTTTTAAACTGTCGAATGTAAAACCGAATGACAGGATTTGTTTACAAGGAAATGGCTTTTGGTTTGGGTGTCTTGATTTTTATCCTTTTGTTGTGCCGAATATTGTGCAGGCACTTTGTTGCCATGGAAACACTGATGTGCTGTACTCCAGTCAGTGAGTCCATGAATTAAGCACAGCACCAAAATAAGGCTTTTTCCCCAAAGAACAAAATGTTTCAGCACATAAAGCTCACTAATAAATGAGAACCGAATGTTTATTGAATAACCGCAGTCCAGTTATAAATACATGCAGCATTGTAAAGACAGAGCTACATATGTGTTTGTAACGCATTAGCCATATTTGGCAGAATGTCACACTGACATAAGCTGCTGGCATGATATCTTGGTCTGTTAACTGGTGAAAGCATATGTGTCACTTGGCGAATCCACATCTATGATGCCACAAATTTTCAGAGACGAGCTAGAAACGCAGAAAGACAAAGAAACCCCACAATGGATTAAATGAGAAGACGGCATGAAAGACACACAACTGCAGGATGGGGAAAGCTTGAAGATGTGTTACCCTTGAGAAAGCAAGCTCCCTTCTGTTGCCATGGCAATGGAGCCTATTAGGTAACTGTGTTGCCATGGCACGTGTCTCCTCGGTGATGCAGACCTGACCACACCCACCAACAAGCTCACCAGCTGTGAAGAGCAGGGAGGCTTTATTACTGGCTGAGTGGCAGTGTTGGGAACAGAGAGGCTGTGTGTACATGTGATTGCGTGCCTTCTGTTTTTTGTTTTTTTGCACCCAGACTTTTTCCTCCAGGCTGCTAATTTTAACCTATATGGTACAGTGCTGCAGCCCCTTTCCTGTTAGCTCCACTGACCCATGACCCCTCTCCTTTTTCAGGGGGGTGTCTCCTCTCCTGGGGCTGGAACGAACATGGAATGTGTGGAGACGGTTCACAGACCGACGTCGTTCAGCCACAGCACGTTTATGGTCTCAGACCTCTTCTCATTGGCTGTGGAGCCGGACACTCTATGGCAGTGTGCACTGCGACAACTGACTCATGATAAAACTCTGCACTGACTTCACTTCAGTAACATTGGAGCAGGAACATTTATTCAGCATGTGGCAAGCAAAGACTAGAAAAACAGGATGACTATGTGAATTAACATATTTCTGACTGTTTTGGTAGCTTATTGGTGCTTCACAGAGCTCACATAGCCTATGATTATTTTAAGTGCCTTTGAATATACAATAACTTTCACCTTCTAATAGCCTCCCTGAGCTCCTCGAAAAGGTCAAACAGCACAAATACTGTTGTGTGGTTGGAGTTATGTTACATGTGGACAGAGGCCATCATTTCTCTGTCCAGCCCATCACTTTGATGGCCATGAGTGAGGTTTGCAGGACATGGCCATGCCTATGGCTCCTGGTCCACCTGACATGTTTGTCTTCCTGAATGAAGCTGTCATGGATCATGGGAGGGATGGGCCAGACTGGTGCTATAGCTCCACCTTCCCATGTCAGCGGTTTTATTGCTGTGATCCTGAGTGTTAGGAGGCAGTCAATCTCTGCACTTCACACTGAAAATCTCATGATTTACCACTTACACATACAGTACAATATTTTTTTCTTTGGCAAGTGTCCATCACTTATTTATATTCTTGCCAGTCTGTGTCATATTCATTGATGTTATGTTTGTCTTCAACACTTTCATACTGTATACTTCATTAATCTCTCTTGGGGGGAAATTCGTCCGCTGCATTTGACCCAACTTGCATATTTATAAGCTGTGAGCGCCCGCAGTGCAGCACCCGGGGGCCAACTGCAGATCTGAAGTCAGTGCTGTGGTCAATGGCAGCACTCAGAATGACTCCTGGATGATATTTTTGTAATTTATTTCCTTTTTTATTTTATTCTCATGGTTTATGCAACTCAAAAAACATCTGCATCACTGAAATTATGCACTAACAAAAGTTAAATTAATGTGCTTTAACCTGGAATAGTTTGAAAAAATAAATCAACACTCGTTGAAAAATGATCATTTCTGTGTTTTTTTTTTATTTATCACTATTTATTGTACAAGCCTGAACTGTATTGGTCAAAAAAGACACAAAAAATCCCTAAACAACAAACCAATCAAAACGATCACTGACCACCTCATTGAGATAACTAACCACAAAATGCACCGTGTTCAAAACACACACACTCTGAAGTCTCATTAAACGGCACACATTAGTTGCCTCTCAGTTGCGTTATTGATTCTGTTTAATGATAACAGCTTCTGTTTTTATTTCTTTTATTCGGTGTCGGACAATGACGAGCACACAGTCCCCCCCCATTTGTGCTCAGCTGTATTGGCAGATTCAGATCTGCTGTTCCTGTCTGTACACCGATCTCAGTAGGTTGTTGGCAGTGTGTTTGCAGTTGTTTGGTAAAAAGTTGGTCCCTTTCCACTAACTTTTCCACACAAACAATGAGTGTACTTTGTACTCAATGGCTCTCCTTTATGTTTTTAATTAGGTATGCTCACTGCCTGCCTTTAGAAGCTGATCCATATAGGGATCCTTTCTGTGTGCTTTTTGAGAACTGAACTGATGCTTGTTTTCAATGGCTGGTGACTAATTTAAAAAGTGAAATGTACATTAATTCATCATGTTGGTTAAGCTTTACCTACATGATGAATGGTAAGAAGAATTTGCATAACAGAGGCACTTGTCCAGTATGATGTGTGTAATGTTTTGGCATTGGTTAGTATTACATACTAATATACCAATTTGCATGTGTTCAGAAAAATATTTTTTTTTTAATTAATCCAATTCTACATGATTGTCAATTAAAATGTACTACAGAATAATTATCAGTGTCTGAGCTGTGATATGAGTTCATGTACAGTATTTTATATATAGTCTTTGTTAATCAAAGTGTAGCTACATATGAAGATATATCAACATTCAATTTTTTTCAATATCTGTTATTCCTTTCTGAATAATTTGCTTAACCAGCACACTTTACCATTTTAATGCCTCATTAATGCAAGGTAAGGGTGGTATTTTTTTAAGTATGACTTTTTTTTTTTTTTTGTGGATGTTATCTCTTTGATGCCTGAAAACATACAAAGAAATGTTAAAAGTTCACGGGTGCAAAACAGTGCAAAAGTCTACAAAGATGTGACCATGACAGTGCAAAGTTAACGATTTGCTTTCAACTGTTTAGTCTGGCTGACATGACATGTGACAGGTTTTTTTGCTTGGGGTGGGGGGGGTGAAACTTTTTTTTTTTTTCTTTCAACAGAAAAAGCACAGAGATATTTGATGGTCACTCAAAAACATTGGTACACACAAAAAAGCGTATTTACAGCACTGGCACACACCAAAAATAGGCACACAAATTACAACACAGTAACCAGTCACAGATACTGAGCTACATAAGGCTTGACAACAAAACTTCCTCAGTGCTACATCTATGCTGAGTTTGTGATGCACAGGTTGTCACTGTCACACCCATTTAAAAATACTAAGTAATACACACAACAATGCTACAGCACTATCAGGTGGGTGATGGGCCATTATGGGTCATACACATAGTGGTTGGTACACCATGGTTCATAACACAAACTGACTCTGTTGGTTGTCTGCTCCGGTGCTGTCGCTGGGTCTCTATAAACATATAAAAAAACAATAACAAAAATAAATTATTACACAAAGTATGTATAATGGTGGAAATGATGGCGATGATGGATACCTCCTGAGATGCGGGGAGAGGTGAGACATGACACTAGCTTGGAGAGTAAAGAAAATGTGCTCCGTTAGTTCCTCATGGTAAATGACAGGTTTACCATGTATTTCCCATGCTTAGCCAAGACATCAGATGACGATGTACTGTCTGTGTGCAGAGGTTGGACTCTGAGTCGGTTAATAAACATGCCCTATCATGCTGCGTTCTACAGGTTGATGTACAGTAGTTCGGTCATTGTCATGCGGTTGTATACTTTGCATCATGCTCTCACAGTCACCTCGTTTTTTATGCTCTCTTTGACCCGGACACAGGTAGACAGAGGGTCAAACAGCAATTGAAAGCACTAGCTGTAAGCTAGTGGGAAAGGAAAGATGTATGTATGCATGTGCTGTTGAATAAAAACGGAGTCTAAATGGTCGTTGTGTATAAAATTTATTTCATGCAAGGACTTATATTTACATATTTTATTTGAATACTTTTCTGTTGCATAAATGTAAAATACATGCATTTACCTTTCCCCAAGTAGACCCACATCCCATAATGTGTCGTATTGTACTTTTTTTTTCCTCTTGAATTGCATGAGCATATAATTCACCTGCATCTCTTCACATCAAATCTTCACAAGGATTTTTTTTTTTTAAATATATAACGTCCATTAATTACCACAAGAGACATGACTCGAAAATGTAAAACTCTGCTCATTCAGAATAAAAACAAAACTTAGATGAGTTGCTATACTTATATCCTCTTCTAGAAATTAACATTTCTGATTGGTCAACATAAAATTTGTGCCCTGAAAAAATTGTGCATACTTATTGGGACAGGATCAATACATGTAACAGTAACTGTATTGATGTTTTAAATCAACAGACATACATACTGCAGGAGTCATCGTGACATCTCTGGTTGATAGTAACTCAATATATTTTGGCTCTGTAAAGTTGTCTGGTCCCCTTTGATAATATTTTGTGCTTTATCATACAAACATTTTCTTGAGATGTGGACTATAAAATCAGTATTTTCAGCTGTTTTGTTTTTTCTGCTTGAAGCTATCCCCCTAAAGGTTAAATCCTAGTATGTGTTGGATGGTGTAACAATAGTAACCAAGAGGGCATTTTTACTGTGATTAAGGGTACTAGGGTGGTGCAAAAGGTACAAGGTGCACCTTATAAAATAAAGCTTTCATTACACTGTTATGAGCATGGTATAAAGTGTATTGATGCTACACTGATGTAATATCATGTCAATTTATTACACACTTTTACTTTGCCTCACCAGGTATGAAGGCACTGTTGTTTTATAATTCTTGAGTCTTTCCTTAATTTAGGCATCGCAGCAGTAATAGAAGTTGCTGCAGACTACCGATACTGTTTAAAAACTCAAAACTACCAGTAAATATATTTGTATAAAAACTATGTATGCTCATAACAGCATTAGTTGGCTTTATGACAGATTGTTCAAGTTAAATCACACTATTTTAGTTGGAGGCCCCAGTCAAATAAATACAAGAAAATAAATATATGAATTTGGGGAAAGGCAAAGAATGGCAGCTACATAAAAATCTCTGCTATGACTGAGTCTCTTGTAAAGCTGTCTCAAAATGCATAAAAAATGACAAAGCTTTAGAAGCTTTTGAAAGAAAAACGTTTTCTTTTTCTTACAGGTACTGTGATACAGTTAGCTTCTTGTTGAACATAATTTCTCATGCAGTTCATGCAAATGAACAAACAGTTTTAGTTCTGTTGACATTAGATATTAGTATTCATCATTAGTATCAGGAATTGTCATCATCTCCATATTGCATCGGACATCATGAACATCATGTTCATAATTTTTTTTTTTGTTGGCCACTCAGATAACATTGAGTCTGGTCTGGATTGCACTTTCAGAATGATAACGTCTCTACTTTGCAACGTACAAAGCACTTAAGAGGAGTTCCTTTAACAGCTGGCAATGATACCTTTTGGATATGTTTAAAAGCCATGTGTTGTTAATGTCCAGCATATTATTAGCAGGGGTTACATCTTATGAAAATTTCTTTCACAAAATTGTAAAAAGCAGATGAGATAAAAGTTACTGGCAGAAGAGTATGCGAGATCAAAAGCAACAGAGCAACAGGCAATGACACAGGGAAAGAGTGGGGTTAGCCTGTGGTAGAAGTAGAACAGTGCTTTGTCTGCAACTGAGGTGACCCATGCAGAGTGGCATGTGCCAATGTTTTCTAGTCTAGGATATGATGACACACCCAAGGAGAACACTTGGGAGGCTTGAGTATTAGCACAGTTAAAATACAGTTTTACAGAAAAATAAAGAAAGAAAAATGAAAAAAAGCAGGAGCGAAGGTGTGTAAAAGGAACAGGAAAAGATAAGGAGGAGGAGTGTGGACTGGCCTTCCAATGGCATTGTGTCTGCTACTCAACCATGCTACATAATGGATGGGATGGGAGAATGTGAGTGCTGCATTAGACAGGGTGGGCTGCAGGGCAGGGCGGACACTGAGGACACTCCAGAGGCATCCCCGCTCATGCCAGACATGCTGTTAAGGCTCCAAGGCTTTTCATAACCTTCAGTTGAAAAACAGAGAACGTTCTGAGTACACTGCAGCACTGAATCCATGACAAAATGTTTTGGTGTTCCTCACTTGTAATACTACACCTGTTGCTTTCTTGTTTTTGTCTCCAAAGAAACAGGTCAACACAGACTTGAGACAGATTCTTATTCTCCATGCATTGAGTGCATCAGGAGTACAGCATGCACCGGGTGGTACTGGAATGGTTTGGAGTATAACACTATAAAAGACTTGAAAAGGTAGGCACCTCAGGCAGGGAATGTGTTCTCAGCTACAGGTAGAATTTCATACTGTATGCCGTTTACTGTGGCTGCACACAGCTGGAGATTGTGACTTTTTTTTTTTAGAGGAATGTTTTGTAGATTAATATTAAATAAATAAAATAAACAAAAGGGGTTTAACCCTGCTTTTAAAGTTTAAAAATCTGTAAATTAGGTTCTTAATAATATTAATAATAATATTTGACATTAGCCTTCCTCCATTTGTGTTGTGCTCCTTCACCATACTGATAGCACCCATCAGCAAGACACTTCATGCACCGTTATGGTCAAGAGCAATGTACTCATTAGTCAGGATCCTGCATGGTATTTATCATTAAAACATATACATACATGGTACACGCAAATCACATAAATACTTTCTTAAGACAACACATTCTAGATCATATAAATCTTGAAAATAGCTTTCTTGCTTGTAAATAAATAGGGGTATTACATTATGCATGGTATCAAAAAATATATTATGTAGATGTGAACAATTATTATTGACATTTGTGGTGATTGTGCTTGGCCTTAAGAGATATTATGTTATTGTGACTTTAATATATACAAGTCCCTAAGGGATGATTGAGGAGAAGCAGCTGCTGTGAACGTGTGTGAAGGCTGTAATAAGAGGTTTGTAGTTGTGTTTGTGTGTGTGCCTGTGAAAGACTGAGGTGTAATACTCAGCAAAGACGGAAAAAAGAGCGTGTCCTGTCTACGGTCTACAGGGTGTCAGTGTCTTACAGGGGCCTGTGATTGGCTGTTACTGTACGTACCCCTCCTCACTCTGCCCCCTGTGTGGTTGGGGCGTTCAGCAGTGGTGACCAGGAAGCAGGGGCGCTCTCTCTCGCTGGGGCTGAAGATTTCCTCTGGAGATATGGCCTGGTCTATATGAGGGCAATCTTCATTGGCCAGAGCTGCATTAGCTGCCTCACCGTTCAGCTTGGAATCTTATAAGAAAACAAAGGAAAAAGTCTGGTTTCATATATCAGCTTTTTTCAAAGTTCTACATTTTTTAATACATCTTCAGTTTTCATGCTCTACTATCTGAATTCACACAGGGATTTAGTCGTACAATAATACTGCTGTCTAATGTATGCCTTGCACTCCGTTGTTCTGTATGTTTATGACCACAAACTGTATAGGTCAATATATCTTTGCACTAATTCCGTCAAAGGAATTCAAGAGGAAGTCAAGTGACTCCAGCATCTACTCACATGTTCTTAACATTACAAATACATGATGATTACAGGCTCTCAGTTAGTCTCAAGAGAGAGGAGGAGTGGATCACTGCATTAAGAAGTGCAAAATCAATAGCAAGATTACTCACAGTCTGCCTCAATCTCTCTATTCTCCTATCCAGAGTAAAATATGCTTGTCATCACATACTTTATTGATTGTTTTCGGTGGAAATTTGTTTAATCTCATGCCTGAATCATCAGCTGATTGAAGTGTGGGAACAGACAAACAATGAAACAGCTGAATAGTGATATGGCTGCTTCGGGATGACAGAGAAGGGATGAGACAACAATATATCAGAATATATTTAATCTTTGCTTCTTACCTTGAAACTTTATCTCGAAAACGTCGTCATGGGGGATGGGGCTCTGAGGTTGGGAGCTGATGCTTGACTTACAGAAGTTTGGAGAACCTGGTTGGGGTGCCCGAGGGATATGCCTATTTTTTTTCTTTGGTAGTTTCTGTTTTGCCATGGCCAGCGAGTAATACATTCCAAAGTTGTTGACAATCACAGGGACGGGCATGGCGATGGTCAGCACACCTGCCAGGGCACACAGGGCTCCAACCAGCATACCGGAGGTCGTCTGAGGGTACATGTCTCCATAGCCGAGGGTCGTCATTGTCACCACAGCCCACCAGAATCCGATCGGGATGTTCTTGAAGTGGGTGTGCTCGCTGGCTCGGGGGTCGTTGGGGTTAGCTCCAATCCGTTCAGCGTAGTAGATCATAGTAGCAAAGATGAGGACACCGAGAGCGAGGAAGATGATGAGGAGCAGGAACTCATTGGTGCTGGCCCTCAACGTGTGGCCCAGCACCCTCAGTCCTACAAAGTGACGGGTCAGCTTGAAGATACGCAGGATCCGCACAAAACGGACAACTCTCAGGAAACCCAGCACGTCCTTAGCTGCCTTGGAAGAGAGCCCGCTGAGGCCCACCTCAAGGTAGAAGGGCAGGATGGCCACAAAGTCGATGATGTTTAGGGCGTTCCGAATGAAGTCAAATTTATTCGGGCAGAAAGTTATTCGCATTAGAAATTCAAAAGTGAACCACACCACACAAACGCCTTCAATGTAGGTGAGGTAGAGCGCAGTCTCAGTCTCCTGGTAGGTGTTCTCCACTGTGACGTTGTCCACCACCTCCACCTCAGTGCGGTTGATGATGGGGTTGAAGGCCTCGTGGGTCTCCAGGCAGAAGGTGGTGATGGACACCAGAATAAAGAACAGCGAGGCCAGAGCCACCCACTGAGGAGGAAATATATATAGGGTGCAGAAAAAGAAATAGAGGGGAGAGAGGAGGGGGAAGAAGAACAGACAGGAGAATGGGCACAGTAATTCATGCAATGTAATCAAGGCCCAGCGGCAATTCTTAGCACGACATAATGCAATTTAATCTATTGTCTGAGACTGACATTTGGTCAGACAGTTACAGTGGCACTGACACACTCTCTCACTCCCCCCTTTCTCTGTCTCTGCTCTCTAGGTGTCTTGATTCAGAAGTGTCACTGTAAAAGGGACAATCAATGCAAGCTCGCCGTTCTCACTTCTCTTCCCTCTGCTGTATCTCAAGGTCATGGTATTTTCACTGGTATGCTACATGCAGAATTATAAAGAGCAAGCTGCAGCAGCAGCAGATGGGACATTAGTGTCAACCCCCATGACTAAATTTAGCTGGGGCTCTTCCCTTTGGTACCATCACTACAGTAGGTCTTCCCTACGCAAGGTCATACTGTCCAGATGATCAACTCTTGGGAACTGTAGTGAGCTGAGAGGCTTGTTGAGCTGAGTATTATGAGAAACCTATATTTCCCTTAATGGCACTTGTGTACTTTAGCCTCATATTTCATCACATTTAGGCTCTGATATTTCTGATGCCTACTACATGGATGTAACAGATACAGTATTCTCTCCTGGGTATTGATTGCAACCCTGTCCTCATGTTATCCTCCTCCATGCACTTAACTGTAGTTTGAATGGGAAAAAAACAGCTATATCTTCAATGGGAATCTGAAGTCAATAGATCAGACTAGGTAAACAAAGAGGCAGACAGAAAGAGTGGATAGCTACTTAATCATCCTATGAATCACAAAAGTTGAATCAATAGCAGTTTGTTCATGCAGAGAAGTCTTTATGAGAGAGTGAGTGAGGGTCTGTAGAGCTTCTCAAACTAACGCACAGCATTCTTAAGTAGCTGGGAGGTGCAGTGAATGGCATCAGGGAGGAGGTTAGTTGGAGCGGGGCATGTCTGGGCACGAGGAAGTCTCACATATATTCCACTGAGCAAAGGAAACACAGCCTCTTTAGTCAGTCCGTTCACAGTGTGTCAATAAGGCAGGCATGCAGCACGAGATGGAAAACAGGCCCTCATCACATCATTTCATCACTGGCAATTCATCACATTGTGCTGAGGAAATCGCTGCTGCTTATGAATGTCTGCTTCCCATCCATGTTAGTATGATGGTCTGGAGGGAAACTGTGTTACAGCACAGTGACTTCTGTTCTGTCAGCAGGGCTGTCTTCTTAGTTCAGTGAGACAACATCACTGATCACCGTATGCATCTTAAAACTCAACCATCAATTTACACACTTTAACATAGCATGTGAATGGTTTTGTGGGGTTTTAAATTCTCTTTAAATTCAGTACAAAATGTCCATCTGTTAAACGTACAAATAAAGTGTGGACAAAAGGAGCACTTGACATTTTAATGCAATTAAATACAAAATTACTTAAAAATGTAGCTTTGTCAACCTAATAATGTTCAGCTGTTGTTGGTACAGAGTAAGAGAGATTTTGTGTCAAGTTTTGAGGCATTAGGACAGTGTATGTGGTGTTGTTGTATTGGATTGCATAATATTGTTTTGTCCACCCCCTCTACAGTATGTACTGTACAAAATAACAAGTACTTCCTAGAATATAATACAATCCAATTCAACCACGACCTCAAAACAGATTGGAATCCACAGCAAAGGCTGGATTACCAACTGGGCAAAGTGGGCAACTGCCCAACAGGCCCCGGACCATCAGTGGCCCCAAAATCCACAAATCTATTGTCAGCTGGTTTGTATGCTGATTTAATGAATTGCAGATTTGTTTAGCAGTGTCTTGTCTAAGTGTATCTAAATTAACATGGTGCATATGCCTGAATAAATTTAACTAAATCACCTCAAACAGGGTGAGGTAATCCGGCACTGTCAGCACCTCACTGATGCAGTATGAACAGATATTTTATATTTCAGGTTTATTGACAGTAGAGCTGAAACAATTTGGCAATAGATTAGTTGAAGAGAAAATTAATCTGCACCAATTTTGATAATATATTTATCGTATAAGTCTTTTCCTTTTAGCAAAAATCCCCCTAAAGGAACGGGCTCCAGCTTCTAAAATGAGAATGATTGATTCTTAGTTGTCTATGATTGTAAACTGAATCTTTTTGCCACAAATTTATTATTCAATTAATCAAGAAAATTATTGTGAGATATCTCGATGATGAAAATAATCCTTAGTAGCAAACCTAACTGACAGGTGCTCTTGTTATTTTGTCCAGCCTGTGCACATCAATTAGCAAGAGAGTTGAAAAATAAACATCACCATCACTGCCAGCACGCTTCAGTGTGTTAAAAGCCTCTTGTAAGCTACTTTCGTGTCAGCCACTGATGCCTCCTGACACACTGGCTGGCTGAGCCCTCTGAACATCCCACCCTTCAAACTGTTAAACAAACGCTGCATCTCATCAGACTGCCTCTTACGGTTAATTATGCGTCTTTGTGGCAGTTAGGAACAGTGTGGCCTGGAGGGAGGGTGACAGGCGAAGATTGTTTGCTCCTTATTGGCTAATTCTCACTGTTGCTGGCAAACAACAGGCTTACAGTGAAATGCAGTGACGAGGGTTTTCCACTGATGTATCCACTGTGAATAGAGGCTGTAATTAACTCTGAGGCTCAGTTCTAATTAATCTTCTTGCCAGTCTTGGTGAATCTCTGTCAATTCTCGCTCTCTGCTTTCTCTTGCTCACTGTTAAAAGGAGGACACACCTGAGGGGGTTTTCTGCTTTGGGAAATGTCCCTGCATGCAGAAGGTGAAATTTGAAAGAAGTGTGTGTGCGGTGCTGTAAGACTGAGAACATGCCAATACATTTACACTTGCTGGATGGGGCCTGAGAACTACTTGCACCAATCAGTCTGCTACAGCTGTTAAACCAGCATGCAGCACAGTGGCATTTATAGGGGGCAGTGGTCAAAAAACACAGAAATCTGAAGGTGTAAAGTCATTTCATTGTCACTATCTAGAGGCATTGTGCCCAGATGGAAAAGTGCCCATAACAAAGACCAAAAATGTCACCTCTAACAGCAACCTAATTTTTGCCTGGAAGTCTGCCACTAAAATTCTGGTGGTGCCAAAGATCTGTGTAGCTGACCCATTTAACCAAAGAGCCAGCCTGCCCAGGGATCCTTGTGTCCTGGAAATATCAATCCAAAGACCTGTGAGAGTCACAATGAGTCTCTTTATCTTCTCTTGTAAGGTAGAGGAGTAGTGATGATTTGCATGTAAATGATTTTGACAGATGAGGTCTCTTTGGTTGACCTACCCCAACCCCCTTTTCTGTACAGTCATATCCCTGCTGTGGAGACCCCTGGGAGAGGAATTTCAAGGTCATCAAAAGCCTCTCTAAACCTCCCAGATCCATCAGTCTTTGTTTCACCATCAAGGGACAAAGGCAGACACATTCATACATTCCTGTTCATGCAGCTTTGACAGTTTCAAACCAGCAATGAAAGATTTTTGTTTTAGCTCAGAATGTGCCCATGATAACTCCTAATGAGCCTTTCAATCTTAGGTTCAATGAGAAGAACAAAGCCATGGCAAACATCTTAGACTTAAAAGCAACTCACCCTTGCATATTTAGAGGAGTAAGGGTCCTCAAACAGAGCCCAAACATGTTTCTGCCACCGGCTCCACAGGCTTCCACTCCTGGCATCATGAGTGTCTCCCTGCGCCAGCCTCCTTGTCATTTCATCCACATCATCCTCACCATGCTCCTGCTCTGGCTCCGGATCATCGTTCGCCAGGTCTAACAGCCCCCCCCCGCCGAAACTATCAAGGGCCTCCTCTGCCTCCCGGTGCTGGCGATAGGTCATCCAGCAGCATGGCTCCACGTCTGTCTCATCAATGCCCCAGAAGGCCAGTTCCTCCTCATAGAGGGGCCCGCAGACATCAGCTGGACAGTGCAGTTTACCTGTCCTATAGTAATTAAGGATGTGTGCAAAAACGCCAGGGTGGCGGTCGAAGAAAAATTCCTCGATCTTGGCATCATAGTCAAAGTGGTTGGGTGCATCAGGCTCGGCCAGCCAGGATAAGCGGGTGCCAGGTAGGGTGCGCAGGGTGCTGCGGTATGTCTGATGTCTGATCCCTCCCACGTTTATCACAATGCGATCCTTGTCGTCGCTCAGGCCCATTGCGTCCCTTAGGCATTTCTCCAATAAGTTCCCTTCATCGCAAAGGTAAGTCTAGGCGCACCGTGCAACCGTGCACAGCACTGAAGGAAACAACGACTTAAGGGAAGCAGCGCACAAAGCAACCTGTCGTTTCTCACCAACTATGAAAGAAATGCTTGACACGCATCAGGCTGCTTTCTCTCTAAACCCTGTATTTTCTGTAAGCACCTGCCATGCAACTGAAGGATCGCTGATAAACGCTTATAGCTGCCAGACTCACTGGAGGGTATTGAATCGAAATCCAAAATGATTGCAGCCAATCACATAAGAATGGACGTCACATCGTCAGTAAATCCAAGATGTCGAGATACACAAACGCTGGCTAAATTTCCCCCCCGCCAGCAGAATAAAGCCAGCTCATTGGACTCCCCAACTTGCGGTAATTGATCGGATGAGTCCTGAGCAGGTTTATGACTTTCACAGCAAGGTGACTGCGGTGGTGCTGAGCGAACAGCGCCTGTCCGGCAGCTCCTGATGGAGACTCAGTCCCTCCTCTGTTGCTGCCTACAGACTCACCTCCTTCACACCGACGCTCAGCCCGCTCCTTCTCTGCGTCTAACGACACGCCGCCACTGTGTTACAGCTGGTCTTTGTGTCAGCAGAGAGATGCTCTCCTGCTCAGAGACTTTCGCTTTCAGTCACGCATTGCTGGGAAGAAAACATTCACAGCCTATTTGAAGACGGGATGAGAGGACGACAAAAACCTTCTCAAAAACGCCCAATCTGCCTGTTATTCACACCGTGCCCAGCTCTTCTCTCAGATCAGATGGAGCATGCCCAGTGAAGGACCCTGCATTTGTCAAAACACGCTGTCAAGTTCTCCAATTAAGGCGGTTGAAATTGTCATCGCTGCCCAATTTTTCTTCTCCCTTAACGTCGGTCGGTCAGCGGCTGATACCAGTCAGCGGGGACTCATCGTTTTCATGCACAGCTGGCTGGAGAAGGTGTGACCCTGGAGCCATGAACGCGCAGATCCGCCCACAACATCCAAATTAGTCTGATCATATAGGCCTATCTTCTTATAGCTTCATGATTTACGGATGCAATAATTCAGACTGTAGTCGCCTTGTTGGCTGTCTGCGTGTGTGTGTCACTGAACAGACGGGGAATATATTTTGAAACAAATAGTTGAGAGAATTACATTCTCGGCTGCACTTGATCTGTAGGCTATAATCACTAGTCACCAGAGCCTCCTACTTGTGTTTAATCTGCCTGCAGAGGGCGCCATTGCTCACTGCAAAGAAGGTAGACTATGTTTTTGGTCCCCTTTATTTCGTGTGTTTATTAATGGTATGTTAATTAACGTGAGATCTCAAAAACTTGTCAACAGATTAAAAAATATGTAAATTTAGGCCATAATTTAAAGAACGGGTGTTTAGTTTTTGGTGCGGATCCGGATCCAGGATGATGGATTTACCCTAATATTCTCATTTTAATAGCTTTAATTAGAAAAAAGAAATAATGTTGCACATGTAGATCTGTACCACGGTGTCTTATCACTATGTGTATTTTTGATGCAGAGTTTTAATTTTTAAACAAGTTTTATCGTTAAAAGATTGAGGATTGTTCATTCTTTCTCTCTACCTTTTCTCAGGCCAAACATGGGATTGGTCTTGAGTTTGCCCTACATTTCATCTGACCATAACACATTTTTAAACTTGCGGAGGGACAAAGTAGGGCTCCCTGTTCGGTCTTGCGCATGGGGAGCTTGTTGTTCCCTCAGCCTTCTTCTCCTCCTGTCCGCTTCACTTGGTGGGCAGTTCTCCGTCTCGGTTTTCACTCTTGATTATAAAGGAGGAGTTTGCAGCACAGAGGCGCTTATACCCCAACTGGCCTGAATAAACTGAGTCCTCTGGCAGAGACCGTGTGATCCGGGACAGTAGACTCTCAAACGGTTTGATTTGGGTTAAAGGACGAGCTGATAAAAACTGGCAACATGGCTGTGGCAGGCTGCACAAAATGCATTAAATACATGTTATTTTTCTTTAATTTTATTTTCTGGGTGAGTTGAACATATTTTACTCTGAAGTTGCTTTTTGAATTTGAGCATTTGATGTTTGAGTAACTTGCTTTCTTAAAACTTTCTCTCTTCTTTTGCTTCTTTTTGGACTAAGCAGCCTAACAGCTGCACATTTACACATCTGTGTAGCTCAGGCCTTAAAACTGATAAATGATAAATGCTGGAGGAGATGCACAGAGTTTCCCGCCCTGCTGTGTTAATTATGCTGCTCTGTCTTTGAGAGGAGAGGCACAGCACACAAAACCTCAGCCAGGCAGGAGTTGAAATGCTCTTGATCAACTGTTATTTTCTGCATGGCCGAGCACCAGTGCAAGGTGGCTGAAAGAGAAGGAGAGAGGAGCACTTCAGACTGGGTGGGCATCAGTCTCCTCAATCTTCTCACTGGGATTATAGTGTTTTTTCCCCTCCAGCATGTCTCACATTAATTCTGCTTCAGATTCATTGTTTTATTGAATTAACTCATCTTAATATTAATCAAATACACCAGACAGGAAGGTCTGATTTCTGAAGTTGTTTTGGATGGAAAATTTAACAAGATTTTCTCAGTACTGGATGATTTCTTGCTATTTGGAGGAGTCTGGTTCTTCCCAAATAAAACAGAGAGATCAAACAGGGCTAATAGAGTTTCTGGGGGAGGGGAGAGCTGTTTCCCCTCTGACATTTCCTTTGTTCCTACCTGGTCACCAGAGTGTAGCATTTGCTGCCTTTGAAGCTTTAGAGAGCTCAGGAAACACCTCATGCAATTGTGCAGTTTTTATTATTCCTTTATTGTACATTCACCTTTCAAACTGAACTCTCCCCGAGTCCGTCTTGTTTTCTGAAAGTTATTTCAGTAATAAGGGACTTGCCATAGTAGTTCAGTAGCCCAATACAACTGTCTGCCTTTTACACTTCATTACATCACATCAGACTTCCTGCAGATGTGCCATCCACTTTATGTGTTCACTCGTGGCCTTGTACAGTCAGATTTGGTGACTTGTTTGTGAATTTTCATTTGGTTTGTCTGCACAGAGCAGTCATCTTTTTTTAGATAAGTACAAAATCACCATATCCTGGACACGCCACACTTGATGGAGTGTTTCCTCTGTTGGTTTTGTAGCTGTGCCTGTCATTGTGACAACTGTAAGCCTTCTCTTCCTTGTTTTGCTATTTTTCATGTCGAGGATATAGTTTCCTGTTTTGTGGAGAACAATAGAGTGCAGTCATGGCACTAAATGTTCAGATATCTTGATATAAACATTGGTATAAAGAAAAAGAGCATCAGCATGTGAACAGTAAGTCGCCCTGGAGCTGATCCTTCAGTAGTTCTGCTCATCAGCTTTTATATGATAACACTTTTATCAGGATATTTTTGCTTTGTTAGTTACAGACTAGAGGAGAGATCAAGGGAGATAAAGGTGAACAACAATTTTCTTGAGTTGGCTTTAAACACTGTTGTGAGGACATGGTCTGTGCCGTAGGTCACTGAGGTGTCAGGATGTCCTTTCATCACTTCCCTTAAAGGACAGTGGACAGTTCACTGCCTCATGGCGGAGCTGGACACACAGAAACATTAGCAGAATGGTTCGGACACTGATTTGATCCTAGGAGATTTTGTCTCGTCCCTGATGTCACGGCACTCTCTCTTGCCGTCATATAAAAAAACCCCACCCGCATGGGTCTTTTTAAAAAGGCTTAAAAATTGATAACTACAGATTTGTTTTAATATTCATGCTAACATTTTAAATGGCTCTGATCCTCCCCAAGGTTTCACCAAAGTAAAGAAACATGAAAGAAAATAATAAAAACCTCTTTCTCTGTGGGACAGCTGGCTGGAGGTGTGATCTTAGGAGTGGCCCTGTGGCTCCGCCATGACAGTCAAACCAGCAACCTCCTCATACTTCAGTTTGAAGGCCACCAGGCACCAGGGACCTTCTATATCAGTGAGTATACACCATCAACAGTAGAGCTTCACATTCACTCCAATGTTTAAATAGTATAAAAAGTGATTTTTTTCACACGTTTTGTTTTAATGTTTCGATATACATTATTTTAAAGTGGGCTTAAAAGTTTTCCATATTTTCACTGGATTCATTTTCCAAAGTTTGGAAAGCTGTTAATATTTCACGCTTCAATGGTAAATGTCCACTGTGGGTAGTGGCCTACACAGGATGGACAAAAAAAAGTCCACCCAAGTACATCTCACAATATAATACAATCAACTTCAAAAATACAACAAACTATAAGTTCAACAAGGAAAACAAAACAAGAAACGTCAACTCCTCTCTGTCAGAGTCTCAACAGAGATAATTATAGTCTTCACAAAAGCATTGTCATCTTGTGTCCCGCCTATTTCCTCCCAAGTGTACGTCCTTCTTGTACTCCTTGGTGTTCCTGTCCTCATTCCTTGTTCTCCACATGACAGGAAGCTCACTGTTAACGGAGTGATGAAAGTTAACTAATTCGCAGGAATACCTGTCTTTCACACTCAGCTGGGAACATGTGAGTAAAGTCCAGAAATAGTAGGAGGGGTGTGACATCTGAGAAAAGACCAGGAAACAGGACCTACATAAATCCGCAGCATGACTTAAGAGTGGCACAGCTACATCTACCCCTCAGTGTTTTTACTTAGCTGTCATTCTGACTCAGATAAATATACAAGTTTATGACTTCAAGAGAGAGGCCAGATGCTTCAAACAGATGTTGAGACATATGTGGGCTCTGAGGTTCATGAGCTTGGTGAACAAATAAAGCCATCATGTCCCTTCCACTCGCACTATAAAGTATTTGATCCTCAGGAATTTTCAGGAGTTTTGTATTAATGCAGTGCAGCATGCTCTCTATATATCTTTCTGAAAGTATTGCACGTTCAACCAAATCACAGAATCAGGAGTATGTGCCTCAGCTTGCGCCCACCAAAGTCATAAATCATCATCATGTCTCCTTCTCTGCCCTCAGCAATCCACAAATTAGCCCTAAAACCTACTATACATGATATGATTTAAACATTTCAAAGGTCCATCGTCTCAGTTTGTTGTGGTGGTGAACTCTAGTGAGCCCACTAATTTACATTTGGGCTCCTGCTGCTCTCCCATACTTACTCCTCAGTAAGTATACGGAGCGAATACAAACCCGTGCTTTTTATAGAGAGAAGGCACACTCGTGATTTTAAAGGCCGGGCGGCAAGAGAGGCCCACCCAAGTGAGATCAAGGGAATGTTTCTTTTTTTTTTGTCCCTCCCTTGAACATACGCCCTTGCATAATTCAAATAGCCGTGTACATCTGCACATTACCCCTTCAAATTAGAGTTTGGGGTGGATGTTTTTAGCATGCTGGCACACCAAAGTGGTATTTATGTAAGGCTGAAAATACACATTCTCCTACCTCTTATCCAGTGCCTGAAATCATTATTGGTGGCAGTCTGTAGTCAGTAGTCTGGTCTGGTTAGTGCTACAGCCTCTCATACTGTTGGAGATACAGTGAGTGTGACAGATTTTGTTACACAAGATGTTTCAGTTGCTTTACACTGTATGTATAATGAAGAGCCTCGGCCATGATAGCTTTTCTGCATTATTTCATAACTCAGAATAAAAAGAAGGCTGCATTGTGGGTAAGCAGGGTGTGAAGAAAGGCCAAATGAATAATGAGTTAAAATTGCATGTGTATATCATTGTACACAAACAGAAAGCATTCCTCTGAAGCCTCACAGCTACTGAAACCTGCTCTGTCACTTTAACTGCTTTGTATAAACAGGACTTTTCTAACATCTCCCAAATGAAAATGGCAATAAACAAAGATCTTTTGGGTTTTAAAGCCTTATTTATTGCAACTCTGTTTGCTATATTTTTCAGTAATAAAGCTGTTTATTAAAGTTCAAGCAAGACTTACACTGAGGCTTCAGTAGCTCTGATTCTCTCTGTGAGTCAATGAGACAGTGCTGCTTTCTACTGTTACTCTTCAACTGTATGTTTCAACTTCTCACTGTGCTTACCAGAAACTTCAACTGCTTTCAGTGGCACACTTCAATTATCTCCAGCGCTTCTAATTAAACAGAAATTTCAACCTTTATCAGTACACTTCAGCTGACAATGAAACTGCTTTCATTTTCTGCATGTCAGCTAACATTTCAGTTGACACAAAGTTCTACTGGCACTTAATACTTACTAAATACTTTAACATTTAAAGGAATAGTTAAACATTTTGGGAAATGTGCTAATTTGCTTTCTTCGCAAGAGTTAAATGAGAAAATCGACACCACTCTCCTGTCTGTATGGTAAATATGAAGCTACAGCCAGGAGAATATCTTAGCTTAGCATAAAGTACTGTAAATGGGGCAACAGCTAGCCTGGCTCTGTCCACTTCAAAATTTAAGATATGACGTGTTAACTAATGAGTTTTAGAGGTGCTGGTAGGCAGATTTTGTTACCTTTGGACAGAGCCAGGCTAGCTGTTTCCCCTGTTTACAGTCTTAATGCTATGCTAAACTAACCGGCTACTCGCCCGAGCCTTATATTTAGCGTACAGACATGAGAGTGGTATTGATTTTATCATTTAACTTTTGGCAAGAAAGTGAATAAACATATTTCCAAAAATGTTGGTCTATTCCTTAAACCCGCTGTTACTGTTCAAAGTGACAGCTATTTAAAGGGCACGCTCTTCTACCATCTCTAAATTGTGAATAATTTTGAAGCTACTGTAAGGTGGGCTACAAACATATTGTGTAACTTGAACTTAGTATTTCTAATATTCACCGCTGGAGGTCAATTGTTAATTGTTGCTCTGCCCCTTTTGTTCCAACTCTTTCTTTTTTTTTTAAAGATAGGCTACTGGATGAGAAAAGACAAGAGAAGTCCAAGTGACCTCCCTTCACCTCCCTTTTCCCCCCCTCTAGAGATTACACTGGGAGACAAGAAATAAATGAACTTTCCCAGTGGTATAAAATTGCCTGTCTCCCTTAAAGTCTCAATGGCCTTCAAACCTCAAAGGGTGTTGTCATAGTAATGGAAGGCAGTGGAAATAATGCCTGCTTTGCCGCATTGCAAACATCAAGTCCTGAAGAAGAAAGAGAGAGAGAGGGGCGGGGGGCAAAGGAGGAGGGCGTTGAGTTGAGGCAGAGAGAAAAAGAGAGAGAGTGTAGATGTAAGTAGTGGAAGGATTGTGTGTGATATGTGAGGTACAGTGTGAGGTGTTTGAGGCCTGCAGACGCAACTGACTCCGAGTCTCTTACTGCGTCTGTCTGTCCCTTTTAGACCGCTCTGTCAGGCCACATTAGAGACTGCGTGTGTTTTGTTCGTGTGTGTGTTAAAATAGAAAACCCAGAAACAGACTGCTCCCAGACCGTCTTTTTTAAAAAGCAGTGGCGTAAGAAGTATTCACATCCTTTACTTAAGTAAAAGTACCAATACACTACTTTATGCACTGTCAGGTAGTTTATTTCAGTGGTTCTCAACCTAGGGGTCAGGCCCACTCCAAAGGGTCACAACATAAATCTGAGGGGTCATGAGATGGGTTACGAAAGAAAGTACTACAACACAAATTTGTATTCATAGTTTGGATTTTTCTCTAATCTTTGCTTTTTTGTGAAATAATTGAAAAATATGACCTCTTTGCGTCTCGAACAATTATTTAAATGAAACCATTTGAGAAGTGAAACGGGGAAATCTATATTTGGTGGAACTGCTAATGACCTCAAATACATCTGAAACGTGACATGGGGCCCCAGCTACGTGTTTTATTATGTAAAAACCATAATCTCAAAAGTAACTAGTAACTAGTAGGTAACTATAGCTGTCAGATAAATGTATTAAAAAGTACAATATTTCCCTTTGAAATGTAGTGAAGTTCAAGTAGAAAGTTGCATCAAAAATCAAAGTACTTCAAAATTGTACTTAATAAGAGTAAATGTATATGGTTACCTTCCACCACTGGCTAAGAGGTTTTAGTGTTAGAGTTGGGGGTTATAGTTAGACTGTTGTTAAGGTAAAGGTTGCTGTGGATCTGCTGAGATTATGAGGGTGGATTGAAGTCATTAGATTGTTCTAAAACAAACAACAGCTTCTCTGAAACTTTATTTCCTCTAGGGAGTTTATTTATGCAGGTTATTGATTTTATTCATTCCTGTTGGAGTGGAGCCACCCAACCTCTAACCTCCACCACACCAACCCTTCCAGTAATCACTCCGACGAAAACAAAAAGAATTTTTTTTTACAGGAATTTGTATTTTGGACTCCTTATAAGGCTACACATTCAAACAGCATTGCTGGAAATTGAGTTTAGTCTTGACCTTGGAAACAGCAGCCGACAAAATAACTCATCTCAAAGTCCATTTAGTAGCTGTTCTGGAGCTTTCAGTCAAAATCCCCATCAGCACAAAGTGCAGAAAGGTGAGAAGTTCTTTAAGTGCTCAGAAAAAATAGAAATTTGAGCATGGCAACAATTCCCATGACAACTGAGCAAACTCCATCTGCTGATGAAGGTCATGAAATATGAAAGCTCTAGAACAGCTACTAAATGGACCTTGAGGTGAGATAGTTTTGTCAGTTTCTAAAAATAGTTGTACTCACTTGCCACTGGTTCTCATTTACACACACGCACACGCAAAGAGAGAGAGAGAGAGAGAGACTTTACACGATGCTGCAAATGTATGTATATAAATATATAAATTAGACTTGAAATGTTTTTCCTGTAATGTGTTCCTTCATTTCCTTACTCCTTTGCCTTGTTTTTATGGATTCTCTGTTGGTTTGTCTAACCTCAAAAAAGAGATTCTGATCTCAAGAGGCCATCTTGGTGAAATTAAAGTAAATTAAAAATAAAAAGCAACAAGCATGTTATGTATTTCACAGATTTCCAATTTAGAAATTTGACCTATAACCAGTGGTGGAATGTATCTAAGTAAATTTACTGTACTACAGTTTAGAGATTCTTTTTACTTTGACTCCACTACAGTTCATAAGGAAATATTGTACTTTTCAATTTATTTGAGAGCTATAGTTGCTTTGCAGATAAACATTTTAAATACAAACCAAAGGCTAGATTAAAGGGGAACTCCACAAATTTTATACATCAAGGTTTTGGGGAGTACTACTGCAAATATGAAAAAAGTTGTTAGCTCCATAGGGTCTAGATAAGTTTGATCTTTTCGGCTAGCAACCTGAGGCTACATTAGCCACCACTACCATAACACAACTGAATCTCAGAGTGAACTGTCGGCAGTTGAGTTGCATTGTGGGTAACGTAGATGCCAGGAAGAAGAAGGTGTGAAATAAAAAGGATATCTCTGATTCTGCTGCATCGTTTTTAATTGGGGTTTTTTAAATTGTCCATCTTGAATCCGACAGTGTTATAGGACTGCAATGCTTAATTGGTGAGGACTCTTTTAAACTGCCCAACAGTAAATCAAGTAGTTAAAATTGGCTTCACATTGTCTAACATGCCACACAACACTAGAACATTAAATAGCTGCTTACGCATTATCACACAACAGTAATAATATAATAGTATGTACAATAATATAACATTATGAAAGGGGCTGTCCTGATGATGAGAACTTTTTCTGATAATACTTCTGTGCCTTTACTGAAAAGAGTTCAATTTTGGATGCAGGACATTTACTTTTAATAGAATATTCTTATAGTGTGGTATTGCTACTTTTACTTAAGGGATCTGAATTCTTCTTCCACCACTGCTTATAACAAAATAATCAAAACTGTGTATTATGGGTCAAGTTTTCTCAGCTTTAACAACTTTTAACTGTATAAGACCAGTGACAGATGCATTTAGAGGAGCCTAGAGCAGAATTGTTGCCCGTTAAGATACCTTTTTTAATCTATTAATGAATGCCTTCATGTCACCAAGTGCTTCTTTGTACTCTTTGTAAATTAAACTCACCATACAGCTAGTACAACAGATTTTTTTCACCTTCCCTCTGTGTTCAGAACGTTTTCTTTAAGCTGCATAAAACATAAGCCAGACCTCTGCTGTAACTGGAGCTTTATTGCTATTCATTGACTTTTTCCTGCAACAGGACAACCTATACTGGTGCCTGTTGAACACTTCTGCTTGCCATTAAAAGTTGTGGAAACTGTATCCATCACCATGGATAATGGCCAAAAATTGATTTTATTTTTTATTTTTTTAGGTTGATACGTTGCTCGAGCTCTTAGTATAAATGTATTTTAGACTCCTCTTTATATCAGTTTAATCGCACAAAGACGTGTATATGTGAGTGGTTGTCTGTGTAATCACATGGTTCCCCCTGTTTCCTGGGGAAGGATAATGCTCAGGGTCAGGGGTCACAGAGAGGGGGTTTGTGGGGGGTGGGGGGTGCCTGGAAGGCATTTCCTGTCCTGGCAGCTGAACAGAGTCAGCTCCTGCCTCTCTTTCTCAGTATCTGGGGGCTGTTTATCTCCAGGATGTCAATAATGTCATGTCATCATACAGGGAAGGCAAGAGAAACATCCAGGAAGTTCATTAACAAACAATGTGTGGATCAATGAATGGGCAGCAGGCACACACTGCTCTGACACTGCTGTCCCCTAGTGGTGCTGAGGACACAACGCCGCCATGATAAAGCACACTTCTTTAAACTCTCATGTATGGTTGTCAGTTTCCTGTTGTCTCTGTTTATAGGTGTGTACATACTGATAGCTGTCGGGGCTGTGATGATGCTTGTGGGCTTCCTCGGTTGTTACGGTGCCATTCAAGAATCTCAGTGTCTGTTGGGGACAGTGAGTATCTCTTTTCTTTTTGACTTTGCAGCTCCCGCACCCGCGAGTTGTATCCAGCAGGAACTGTTTTTCTGTTCAAATTAATTCATTTATTTTAATCTAATCTAATTAATAAGAGGCTTTGGGGTTCAATGAATTTCCCTCATTTTCTTTCTTTAGTTCTTCTTCTTTTTGGTGATCCTCTTTGCTTGTGAAGTGGCTGCAGCAATCTGGGGTTTCATGAACAGGGACACAGTAAGCAACACACACACACACACACACACACACACAAGCCTGCATTTCACTGCAGCACCGAATGTTTGATGTTTGCGTTGATTTTCCACCTCTGCTCCAGTGAACCTCCTCCGTTTGTTGTTGTATCTCTAAAAAAAAACTTGCCCGACTCCCGAATGTCCACAGATCTCCAAAGAACTTATCAACTTCTACGACTCTGCGTACATCAAGGCTGTGGACGTCTCAGGGACTCCCAGTAAAGACTCTGCCATCAAGGTGCTGGATGTTTTCCACACTACGGTACGTCATGATGGAAAATCTTCACTCCATTGGGCTCCAATGTGGTACTAGCCTAAATAAGTTGTTTTGTTACGTGTATAAGCATTAGAAATGTATTTCGATCATGTATTTTGTTGAGTGAGTGACCTGTTGTTCCTGCTCTTGGTCTCTTGGTCTCCCCTTCAGCTCGACTGCTGTGGTAAAGGAGATGACACCGCTCTCTTCAAACAAGTCAGTGGCACCTTGTGTCCCAGAAAGTCTCCAGAAGATATTGGGAAATCTCAGGTATACACATACTGTTTATATTGTGATTGATATCACCTCAACAGCTCTGGGTGCATTAGGTCACAATGTTTTAAATCAACGAGCAGGACTGCTTTATGACAATATTGGATTTTTATATGATTTTTGGGTCAATGTGATGTTGTACCTTTATATGTCAGATATTTTAATTCAGTGGATTAGCGAAAAAACAGACATCCCTGTCTGATTATTTTATCCATTTCTCAATTGAATTTCCAGAAACTTTACTTCACACCAAAACTCACTCCAAATTGACCCATTTTGGATCGATATAGCACAGACGCAGTACTAAAATAACTTCACACAGTACCAATGGGTTGTTTTGACCCAGTGTTAGTGGTGCTTTTTATATAAGCGTTAGGTTATTAACTCAAACTAAAATATGGTTATTTTTAGCTCAAATTTGACCTCAAAACGGTCACAAATGTATTGTTAGTTGTCCGAAATGATGTGCATGTGTCACTCAAAACTGTAAATGATACATATATTATTAACAATCAGTTACACATAGTGACATGTCATTTTAAAAAGAGCTAGAGCAGATTAGAACAGTTCACAACCATACCACATTTATTTTGGGTAAATAATCCAACAGTAATGTAAAAAAAAAAATCCCTAAAACTGGGTCAAAAGAACACATTGTCTTTGGTGGTTTTCTACCCAATGGGTTCAGGGTAAAGTTCACCCTGTACTGTGTTGGTGCTATATTTACCAAATTACTTAAACCAGCGATCAATAGTTTTATCCTTTTTGACTCCATGTTAGTATTTATGTCACTAATAGATATCATGTTACATAATTTATTATTCAGAATTGTGCGGTCTTAGGGAGCTGATACTCAGCACCTTGTTTTGACAGCAGACCCAGCTCTCCATTACACGTAATGTAGTGTGTGTACAACGTGAGGGGTAAAATTGTCTTGTTTATCACAGTGGCATGGTCTTTATTCTGCCTCTGTCTCCTCCCAGAGCTGTCATGATAAGCTGATCGAGCTGTTCTCGGAGAAGCTCTACCTGATTGGTCTGGCTGCCTTGGCGGTTGCTGTCATCATGGTGAGTGTCAGATTGAAAATGTAGATGGATATTTCACACGGCTGTGGTGTGAAAAGGCTCACAACATGGCCAAGATTTCCCTGAAGCTCCTGCTTTTATCAGCCATGATAAGGATGCAGGTACTTGAAAAGAGACATATTTAATTAAGCTCTTCTGTCCTTTTTTCCCGTGTAGATCTTCGAGATGATCTTCACCATGGTGCTCTGTTGTGGGATCCGTAACAGCCCTGGAGTATACTAGGAACCACATCAGTCCACATCAGCCTATAATGGAATTATTTTATTATGTGTTTCTATGCATCCGCTCCTCTTCCTTATGATTATAACACAGCAAGATGGATATCTCTCTTTTTATTTTAGATTAGAAAATATAACTTGTTTTTAATATTGCTAATCCATCAACACTCATTTTACATTAATTTAGCTTTTGTGTTCTTTATTTATCATACAACACTTCACATGAACCTTTTATACATAGTATGTTTTGAAATATTTCAATATAAGTCATTGACCTTAATGCTGTTTTTATGGATGTATAAATTGTATATATACTTGTCATATGTTAATAACACTTAGGATAGTCCATGTATTCCCTGACTGATTGTTTGTGATGCATCTTGCTGCAGTGTTACAGTGTTATAATATAATTTAAGCAGCGGGGTTTCAGTGGTCTAAAGTAATGTACCGTCTTACTTAATGATTATCAGGATGACGAGTTAGTTAGTGTGTTTTTTAGTCGACTGTGTGTCTTTCCTTTATTAACTTGTGAAACATCTTCATGCTGTCTTTCCTTTAGTAAATTGTGAAGCACCTGCCCTTAAATAATGACAAAACTCAACCTGTTTTAATAATGCTAATAAATTATGCCACCTTTCTTTTTTTTGGTGGAGTAACACCCAACCCTTTATTTTGCTTGTGACTCCTTAAGATGAAGCAATTTCTTGTTCCATGTCTATAAGTTGTGTAAAGTTCAATCAGGGAGGGATTTTCACTTCTCAGATTATTTCATTTGAATACTTTTTTAGAGGACCGAAGAGCTAAAACTACAATATTTTGCAAAAAATTAAAATAAAATTAATGAATAAAGAAAAAATGTGTGTATCCAAATTAGTTATTTGTTTCGTTTTTTTCTTCTTTTTCTTACCTGGGCAATCATCTCGTGTCCCACTAGATTCATTCTTGTGACCCCTTGTAGGGGTCTCGGCCCCAAGGTTGGGAACCACTTCACCACACAAAGGAGTTAAATATACAAAATGTGAAATTTTCCACAGCTTCATGCATAGATCAAAGTCCAAATAATCCAACATAATAATCCAAATCCTCAATTAAAATGTCTTTTGTTGTTTCAGTGTCATTCTTCACTGTGAGATTGTTTTAAATGTAGAACTATAGGCTCAGTGTTTGACTGTGACACACATACTGTATACTGTCTCTATTTGATCTGTACGACAGTGTCTTTCTTCCCCCTGATAGTTCACTTACTTCAAACCTGCACACTGGGCCTACGGTATTTGCTGTGTGCCACCACAGGGGGGCAGTGGGATATCAGCATCCCTTTTTCTCAGTCAGCACCGTCTTTCTCACTGCAGAATAGCTGAATACATTAAAAACTCAACTGACTTGTATTTGTGGCAGCAGACACACCCAGTACACACAGTGTTTGTTCTGCCAACAGGTTTACGTTTTCACAGGACACAGCACTTATGTAATGATGTCATGTGTGTCAAAGTTGAAATTTCATTCAGGATGCCCACGAACTCAAAACACATTTACTTATATTTTTTGAGGTGTGACTGATGGAAAAAAAACTGATGAAACTGGCAACTGAGTGCACATTTGAATTAAGATTTTCAGTAGAGTATACCATATTTGATGTTTAATCTCTACAAGAGACCCCTGAATGAATCTCTGAAATTTGGCTCTATTGCATTATTATTTTATTTTATTTTATATATACAGTATATGAAATGTATGGCCAAAGTATAATATTATATAAGTATAATAACACCCCATGCACACACATACATTTGTTCTATTGCTACAGTATAAAATGATATTTTGACAGTAGTGTTTTGTGCTCAACACTGTGGCAGCAGTTTAGGGAAGCCCCTTTCCTGTTTCAACATGACAATGCCCCCATGCAACAAAGCGAGGTCCATATAGAAGTGGTTTTCTCAGACTGATGTGAAAGAACTTGACGGCCCCGCACAGAGCCCTGACCTCAACACCTTTGGGATGAACTGGAACTGTGACTGGGAGCCAGGTCTTATGGACCTCAGTCATGATCTTGTGGCTGAATGGGAACAAATCCCTGCAGCCAGGTTCAGAAATCTAACCTGACATCGCCAGCCAGAACAAATAAAACACAAGCTTGCAGATTCAAAAATCTGGTGGAAAGCCTGAAACCAGAAGAGTGGAGGCTGTTATAGCAGCATATTAATGCCCAAGGCTTTGTAAGGAGTTGTTCAACAGTCACATATGGGTGTAATCAACAATCATCAATCACATATGAGAAATCTTGGAGACATGTTTGATTTAACATTGAAGTTTGGCAAACAAATAAATCAGGTTGTCAAATCAAGATTCAGTCAGATCAGTTCTCCACACTTTCATATCTACCTGCCTTTTTGCCTTTCACTCATCTTGTCTCCAACTACTTACGAATGCTGCAGCGAGGTCTTTACCCTAATGTTCTGTTCGGGGTCTCGCCCTCTTTAACAGCTCAAAAACACAACATTGTTTTATCAGCTTGATACTTCACGATTTTTCCTGATTTTATGAGAAATGTGTATAAACATGACTTTACACTGATGACGAGGATGTTTCAGAAGTCCGCTACAGAAAATGAAGCATTACTTCATTTACAGCTGTAGAACAAGGTCAAATGTTTGGGTTTAATAGAAATGCTTTATTGTCAGTTCTCTATGTTGTCACCTTCATCAAATGTGCAAGCTCACTTTATGGCAAAGGGGAAGGGTTGCACTTAAACTTTTTTACATATCTAGATATAAGGTCAAAAGAAAAGAAGATTGATTCAGTGATTCAGGACCACATTTCTCCCATTTTCTCCTCCCTGCTAACTATATAATTAGGTTTATAATCCCACTGTTTATTTACAAAGTGTTAAATGGTTACAGGCTTACATTACAGAACCCCTGTCATTTCACACTGCCAGAAACCTGAGGTCCTCTAACCAAAGCCTCCTGTCTGTCCCAAGATCCAGGACTAAGTGGATCTAAGTATATCTAGGACAGAGCCTCTGTTTGAAGAGTTGGCTTTTCTTATTGGCAGAAGACTAAACATTTATAGATATAGCATGTGTCTCTATAAGCAAAGTTACCTATTGCTCTGAATTGGGGGGAAAAAGTGATAAGATACACTTACAAACTAAGTGCTTATGAAGAAATATGGAAACCATTCAATCATGTTTGAATGCAAATGTAATGATATACCTTTTTGTAGATCTTTTAAAAAATATATATATATAATCAGGGTGTTTGTAAAAAGAGAGAGAAGTGCGGAGAAAGTGAGGGAAACAGGAGTAAAGTTTATTTTTCTGATTTATTCTGATTTTTATATGCAGTTCAAAAACATATGATTGAAAATATAAATTTATTTGTTGGAAAAATTGATAATAAAAAGATTCTTAAAAAATTTCTTGTTGGAAAGTCACAGTTGGGATGTCCTGATTGGCTCCCGAGTCTTTTAATTTTGAGTATCTGCCAAACCAAATATTATCCAATATTTACTTTTTATTTATTTTTTCCATTGTATTACAGCTGCATAGCCTAATAGCAGAATAGGTGCGTCCTTCATCGCTTTTCAAATCAACAGCAGCACCAGAGAGTTCTGGTTCACCTGCAAAATGTCTCTTTCAGTTTGAAGGCCAGTCTAAGGTGTGGGGGCCTTTAACATGTCTGTGCCCAGGGGCCCATTATCTCATAATCCGTCGATACCTGCTGCTATATTTCTTCTGAAATCTCTGTAGGTGTTTGTATCTATTTCTATGTGCTTTGGATGAACATGTGAACATTTGTTATTATTATTTTTGACTGTATATTATTTTATTCTTATGTTTTTGTAATGTTTGGTACTTTTGGCCGTGTTGTGTAGTTTCAGACAGACGGACAGCTGACGCCTGACGCATGAGACTGCAGGCAGAACAAGGTTGTCACCCTCACTCTTTCATGTGATCACTTTCTCTGACGCACGCACACACACACACACGCACACACACACACACATTGCCCTGAGTCATTAACCTTAGGCTGAATTATGTCACTCTGTGTCTCTGAACTGGGCTGGGAATTCAGTAAAACAGCTGCCCTGATGCTCTGCCCTGATGCTCTACCCTTTTGACTAATTGAGTCATCAAGGACATGTTGCAACATCCTAAAATAAAATCAGCACTGATGTCGGATCATACACCATAAACAAAATGTATTGAGCAAATTTATTATACAAAAACTCTCCTCACTTATAATGAAGACTTTGCTCCTCAGTAGAAAAGCAACAGCACAACTAAGCAGCTAAATGTATTTTGTCTTTTCTCACTCGTCCTGTTGGACTGTCTGCCCTCCTCTTCTGTACACGCCCTGCGGTGTCATACTCTCCTCTGATTCATCCCTTTGTTTTGTTTTGTGTATTCCCTGCATTTACCTGCAATGAAAATGGGAATTGTAATTATTAGGGCGGCGACTGTGACTACAATGTTTTAATACTTGCTAATATCCCACCAGATCAGACCACTTATATAGACGAGCAGGTGCACGGCATCAGAGAGGAGAACATCTACAATCAACCCAGCTTCAATGGTAATGGTGAGTCAAAATGTAGGATTTCTTTTTTAATATTTATACCAGATTCATCTATTTTATTGCTGTTTAGATAATAAATTAATTTCACTGAGAATGTTTGTCACCATCTCAGCCTCACAGAGCAGCTTTTAGCACCTAAATGTGAAGCTGTGATCGATTGTTTCCACCTACAAATATGCCGTGACAATGAAGGTGAAGTCAGTGGGAACAGATTTGGAAGGAATGTGAAGAAATGTGTACACGAGTGAAAGGTGATTTCTCAGGTAATAAGGAGCTGATCAACAGAGGAAGGAGGAGACAATCGGTCATGCTTCAATAAATCTCTTACTGCATCTGGTTCAGTGTAAACCTACTGACTTTGATCTGCTTTGGGAAAATGAAATCCTCTGCTCTGCTCGAGGGAAATGATTGGCTGATTAAATAACCTTTACACAGGCTGCAGTTCATCTCTTATTGTTCTGCTCAAATACATCTTAACAAAGGAAGACGGTCAGGACTCCAGGAAGTAAAGCGACTAGAGTGAAGTAGAGTTCATTTATATTTATTATAATATAATATAGTGATTATATTGCTGCAACAGTGGATTTTTCTAACCTTACAGCCTGTATCCAGACAGGTAGATACCACAGACATGCAGCAGATAACATGTACTACCCCCACGCTTCAAATCCCTTCGGTATTGGTTGCAGTGACTCATGGTTGCTAAGCTCAAATAAAACAAACCAGATAAAACTTAGGTGTGGCTCCAACTTAATAATAGAGTGACACAGTGCCATACCTGGAAACAGTCCTCCATTCATACGTAACGCCAGTTGATAGAAACTTAATTTAATAGCATGCTAATTTATGAAAACGTCACAGACAAAGCTCTTTAAAGAGGTACTGCACTAAACTAAATGATATGACTGTACTGTAATGAAACACGCCAATGCTGGTGTTAATATTGACATTTCTTACCCAAATTTATAAAAATCTGCATTTTAATTTTCCTTGAACCTGCAAGGCCGATGCTGACATAGAGTCGACCGGTTGGGACTTATCTACGTCTACATGAAATGTATATAAAAAAAGACTCTAATCAGTGTCAGTCTCCCATTGTCCCTAGAACCACGTAGCCACGAGGCCACGTCTCCTATAGTTGTTGTTCCCTTCACTCCTCTGTTGCATTTTTTAAATATGCTAGGAGAGAGGGTTGTAGCTCAATTTGAGGGTGGAGTCACTTTAACTGCTTAGAGCTCAAAGGGATTTACTGCTGCGTACTGAAGTATAAAGTTTAGGGGATATACATGTATTAACCTAGTGATTACCGAACAGCAATATCCAGTAATCAAGTAATAGTAACAACATACAAAAAGTAGAATGTACTGTACATACAGAATATATTTAGATATGTTTCTAAATTTACAAAAATGAACAAGATAAAACATGTAGATAAAATTTGCTCTCACATTGTTTTCTTGATCAAAGAAACTTTACTCAGACTTTATGAAGCTTGTAGTGTTCAGTGTGTCACAGAGGTGTTGATTCCACATCAGTTACCATCAATTTAGTGGATGTTCATTTTTGAAACTGTTGATGTTGTTGCAGAGGACTGCATTATATTGTAAAGTGTTGCTTTTAGTTAGTCTATCCTCTTTTTGCGGGGGACAAAATAACACGAACACCTTACATTGTTTCATTACTTGAGTGAATTTTTCAGACTCTGTGCATCATCTCTTTTGCACAAAACTCACAGTAAGAAACGGGGATGAGGGCTGCATATCAGCTTCAGCTAGACACCGTGTATACATTACACCTGTTGCATTGCTTATCTGTATGTAACAGTGTTTATCTGTATGGTCCCTGTTAAATTAAATTAAAAAAACAGTTTTTGCAAAACTAAACAACCAGTGGTGGAAGAAGTAGGCTGCTCAGGTCTTGTACTTAAGTAAAAGTAGCAATACCACAGTGTAGAAATACTCTGTTACAAGTAAAAGTCCTGCATCCAAAATCTTACTTATATACTGCCGGGTAGCTTCATCTTTAACTTATGAGTTGATTTATATTTTGTATTCATAATCTGAATATACAAGGTAGCTAATGTCAAATAAATGTAGTGGAGTAAAAAGTACAATATTGGATTCCAAAATGTCGTGGAGTTGGAGTATAAAGTAGCGTAAAATGGAAATACCCATATAAAGTCCCTCAAAATTGTACTTAAGTACAGTACTTGAGTAGGCCTACATGTACTTAGTTACATCCCAGCACTGCCTTCAGCTCGTCTGATAAAATGAAATTCAGGTCATGCGAAGAAAACAAAACAGAAACTTTATACTGAAAAATATTACAGAGATTTCGATTTAAACCATTTTCAGGTCTTTTCCAATAAAATAAAACCTCAAAACATTTCGTAATCCAGTTATGAGATTCTTCTCATTTCTAATTGAGCGCTCAGTTGTAGATTGAATCATAAACGCTAAACTTTAGCTGACAGAAATCTGACTGACCAGCAGCGCAGTGTGATTCTTATCTATAAAAATACCAACTCATCTGTCAGTCAATTACGGAAAAGAAACTTGCCTAACAAAAAAAATCATATTAGAGTGTGGAGGGCAGAAAAGGCTGTTTGGTTTCATGAGAGCTACTGGACTACTTACACGACTTTAAAATAAAAATGGACATTGAGGAGAAGATATATCCATAATGCGACGTAAAGGATGCCAACTGCCGTAACACCTCAAAGAAGAAGAAGTAGCACACCTGTGAGTCAGGTACTGTGTGAACAGCTCAGCGAGGCTCCTCCTCCTGCTGATAGGCCTATGCAGCTCTGCTCGCTCTCCGCGCCTCTGAGCTCTCTCCACACACTTTCAGCTGCGCAAACAACCTGTCCACAGTGTTGTGTTTCATCCAGACGCCCTGTTTGCGTCTCGCTTCTTTATATTCTCACCATGAGTGTCGTGGCCTCAGACAGCGTGTTTTTGTCCGCTTTACAGCCCAACACCGCGGTCACCACCTACGGGCTCCCGTCTGACATCCAGCTCGGGAACGGGAGCTCCGTGTCGGACGAGGTGTCCAGAGCGCGGCGCGTCCAGCAGCAGGTCCAGATGAGACTGGCGGAGAAGTCCACACTTCCGCGTCAGAATGGCTCGACCTCACACTACGCCATGTCAGGTAAACATCAACACGTCTCTAAACTCACTTCCATAAGGATCTACAGTGGCTTTATGCTCTGCTCCATGACAGTATTTCCTCATGAAGAGCGCACAATGATTTGGGCTCAGTGAGGGACTTCTAAAGGAAAAAACACTTAAAGTCCCCACAGCGGTACAGATACAGGTGGCATTGTCTATTTATCCATTCTATAAAGGGGGAACTGAAGCTCTTATCTGATCAGTCAGTCCTGTAACTTTGTTTCCTTTGGCCTCACTCCGAATGAAAATTTCTGACCTTGGGTTATTTTGGTGCTGTGTTATTAAGCATCAAATATTGGACATCCCATATATAACAAAACTGTTATGTTCCTGTTTATATTTTCCCAAATTAAAACCCCTCCAAGGTCCGTTTTCCCTGTTTGAATCACACCATACAAGCACTGATTAATAGTTTGGTTCATAGAGTCACAAATAGCAGAAAATGCCCACCACAAGTTTGCAGAGGCCATGGTGATGTCTTCAAATAACTTGTTCTGCCACTTGATTTGTCAGTTTAAAACCCAAAGATACTCAGTTTTCTATAATAGAAAACTAAATAAACCAGAAAATATTCACATTTAAGAGGCTGGAACCAGTGAACTTTTGACATTTGTGCTTAATTACTTAAATGATTAATTCAATTTCAAAACGATTAGTTTTCTGTCTATCGATAAATGTATCATTCGACTCATCGTTTCAGCTCTAGACGTCACTTTCAATTCAATTCAATTCAGTTTTATTCATATAGCGCCATATCATAACAAAGTTATCTCAGGGCACTTTTTCATATAGAGCAGGTCTAGACCGACTCTTTATCTTCCTATTTTCTTCATTTGTCTGGAACCCAATTCATAGTTCACAGAAGTGACTCAGATCAGTGGAGTAGCTTTTACTTTCAAGTGCAAGAGTGTACATGCATTGATATGCTTGGTGTGTGTGTGTGTGTGTGTGTGTGTGTGTGTGTGTGGTGTTTTTGTGTATGCCGGTCCCTGCTGCATTCCTGTGGACTTATTTCTCATCAGTTCATCATGGAATTTGTCCATTCAGCTGCTCTGCAGGTTCATAGCAGATGAACCTGAACTGAAGCCTCATGCAGCAACGATCTTACAGCACTGCATGTCGTGTACCTGCACAAGAGAAAGAGTTAATGTGTAGCAGGCCCAAACAAGTGCTGCTTTCATAAACTTCCCTGATAGCAGACTAAGGTGAAAGCCTCCCTCTGTGGGATTGGGTTCCAGGTCTTACTAAGCTTTAAGAGGTGAGGGTTCAAGAGATACCTGGGAGATGACAGTGCCGTGAGAATCAACTGCATTATCAAATGCTGTCTGTCTGAGCCGTGTTGGCACACAGACAAAGTCAGTCATGGTGGGATTGTTACGTAAGCAGTGGTGAGACTCCCACAGGGGAAATGAAAGGTTTCCAGTAAAGTTGGGAATTAGTTTACTCGATTTCTTATGAAACATTTGATGATTTGACCCAGTTAAGAAGCTGAATTAGTGTCAAATGTAGAGCTACACATGGGCACAGTCTTGTCTTGTGTTGCTTTTGAAACTTGTGCACCTGCTTATTTCATGAAGACATTCCTTCGCATCCCATAATTCATTGTGTTCCCCCAAACCACAGAGAGCAGGCGGAGCAGCAGTTCTTGACCTCTAAATTCTGGGCTGTCTGGTAGCAGAAGAAGAATCTTTTGTCACTCTTCTAGTTTCCCCGAGGCGCAAACAATACCTGCCTCAACAGACAAACATACTGTTCATGCCATTTTTAATAGCTGGAATGTAGAGGGACGTACTATACGTCTGCTAAATGGGTCAGTTTTTACCTTCATTATATTCGTCGAACCCTTTGGTCAAACATGGCTACGTTGATGAAAAACTCAGCTGAGCAAGATGTTTAAAACTGTTATCTCTGCCCGCCCTTTGCCCTGGGCTTTGCTAGGAGGATACAGTCATTAAATGTTGTCATATAATATCCACCCTCTTTTGAAACCTGTACAAGAGGAAGATAAGAACAAGGAATGCTGCCATTTGAGTGGTTTGTGTGTTCACACGAGGGGATCGCCTCCTGCTCTGCATTAATGCTGCAACAACTGCAGTGCATTTATGTCAATGACTAATTGGTGCTCACAGGTGGACAAGTCTCAGCAGAAAGTGAGAGCTGAAAAAAGGGAGTGTGTGAAGTATTTGGCAAAGTTGATTTTTCAAAAGACAACAGAGGAAGAAAAAAAGTTCAGGTTCCCCGCTGAAGGAGTTTTCAAGGTGTGTTTTCAGTGTGTTGTGAAGGTGTGCTGGGCGTTGCAAGGGTTGGGCTGGGGCGTATCAGTTATTCTCCTCTATACCAACTGGTTTGGTGTGTGTTTTTGTGTGTGTGTGTGTGTGTGTGCTTTTAAGCATGAAGGCAGTTCCCCTCCCCTCTGCTCACATGGAAAGTGTAAAAGCTGCAACTGTTCCGGCTCAACATACAGACGCACGTGTACAGCACATTCACACATAAGTGTATTTAATCACACACATAAACCTTTCTTTGTTTTTTAATAATGTTTCTTCAGATTATATCATTATTTTACTTGGCACTTTTAGTTGCAGTCTGATGTCATTAAGTGTTTGGGCTCCCTCATGGCAAAGGGATTAGTTAGTTTTGAATCACGATGAGTGAAGTGAGACCAGGTTTAACTACTGATCATTGACTCGAGTCTCGTATCAGAACATTCAAGGTGCTTTGAAGATGTTCATGGATCCCAGAGGATGATCAATCAATCAACACTTTGTCTTCTTTGTGCAGCGCTTTGCATCGAGCACTTTGATTGTTTCATTGTTGACATTTTATGAACTGTAGACATTTATGTCCTCTTCAGGATGATTTGTAATAACTTGGGTGAACATTAAACATTACAGCTGCTAAACATCAGTATGTTAGCATTGCATTGCTATGGAAACGATGCACTCTCTCGTCTAGTCGCATTGGTGTAAACTGGCAGCCTCACAGCACCACTAGCATGGCAGTAAACTCTTTATTGTCAGTTTGCATTACTGCATTGTACCTGGAACAACAAATGAGTTCTCTGAGAGTCTGTTTCAGGTCAGTCAGGTCACTCGGTGTTCCGGTTTGAGACACACTCTCTGTGCTGAGAGAGCCAAGCGAGTGTCTTTGTGTGTCAGATGTGTAAACTGTTCTCCAAGTGAAGGACAAGCAGAGACGTCAGACCTGGTGACCGCTCAGGTCCTGCTGTTACAGACAGTGTGCAATCGAATCTCCAGTTTTCAGTGTAACAGGACACCTGCTATTCAAACTGTACATCTTGCACGCCAGTCATTGTTGTAAATTAAAGGGCCGTGACTCCTGGTCATGCGCGACTAAATCTACCTTCACTATGCCATTTATTACATCGATAATGTTCTCGATCATTTTAATTATTTTCCTTTTTTCCTTTTTTTCCTAATTCATTTATATGAGTCACAATGAATTAGATAACAGCAACCCAAAGAAACGTATGTTTAAATTTTGAAACATGAGCTTGTGAAGGTAAACACACATTTTCATTGTTTCAGTGATTTGTATTGTTAAGTGCAGTAACGCCAGCAAAGGTCAGAGTTGACTTGATGTATGTGGCAGAGCTCAATGATCAGTTGACACAACAAACACCATTGAAAGTGTTCATGTTTGGCCAAGGAATTGCCAGGATAGCCAGCATTGTTCTGCTTCTACATGATATCAAAACGGCATTTATCAATGTTTTTAGCTATTTAAAATGATTTTAAAAAGTCCCTACATTTGTCATTGCTGAGTGGTGACCTCACAGCAACTTATAAATCCAAAGAAAAGGCGTTTGTCACATTTTCTGTCCACTGTTGACCTCTCAGTAGTCAGTTCAGGAACACAGTCAGCAGCTGAGTCAAGCTGAGTCTACTTTCAGAATTAAGACAAGTGGGAAGTCCCTGCTTGCAAAAAGTGAAAGTTTTTATAAACACTTCTGATACATACATATCAGAAAAAGTGCAAGCAGAGCAAAAGATGAATAGAGTAGTTCTAACATAACAGGCAGATATGTGGGCAACACATTTCAAGCACAAGGAGAGCAGCACTTTTTGCAATCAAAAAGCTTCTAGTTGTTATGTGTATTTGACTATTTACAGAATAAATGCATAAACTCTGTCATGGGTTTTTTTTTTGTCATAAAATTCCCCACAAAGTGCTGATTAGTTAAGTAACTTTTTAGCTGAATGGTATTTCTGATATAGACTTAGCATTGTTTGTATTTATTGTGTACTTTTTGTTCTGCATACAGAATCCTTTTTTTTTTTACATTCAGTTTGAGGGTTTAACATGTAGGTAGTTTTGATTGGACTTTAATTTAATAGTTGTAAAGTCCAATCAAAACTTCCATAAAGTAATGGTCAGATAATCATGTAGTAACAAAGCACTACATTGTAATTACTCTGTTTGTGCACCCCCAAATAAAGTGGTACACCATACAGAGTAACTAATTATTAAGTAATTAGTAATGAATAAGTGGCTACTAGTTCAGAGCTAATCAGGAACGACTTATGAAGAAAGTGGTTGTTATTCAAATTTTCCTTTTCAGGGTAAACATGTAACTATTGGGACAGGGCAATAAAATTACATACGGTTTACTGTATGTTTTAATTAACTGACTAGATTATACTGTATCAAAGAAAAGGTGGAAACCAGTTTTTAGTCTTTCAATAAAGCTTCATTTTATTACAGTTGTATCACTGATATCAATGTGATATATGTGGTATTCATTTGTTATTCATTTGCTCTTCTGTCTCTCTGCTTCCTTCCAGACTACGGTGGTTCTTCAACAATAAAATATCAGACCTATAACCCAAGTTTCAGCTCCAAATCCTCGTACATGTACTCAGGCTCCAAAACAATGGTGAGTACTACATTATTATCTCACCGTTTCAGCATGTATTCACACGTCATGGAAATATTCAGCTGATCATGTAATGGGTCATTTAACTGGATGTTCTAAAAAAGACATACACCATCACTGACCCTCTGCCGGTGTCACAGTGTGTCACCCATGACACAGCATGTGTGGTATTTCACAGTAGGCTGTGGTGAAATCAGCTCGGGGTTTTCAAGTCCACCCTCAAGATTCCTCCATTTTAGTGATTCAACAGGAAGTCGCTGGCTTTGTGCCACAGATGTTTGAGCTCTGAGCTTAAGAAAGACCTGAAGTTGTGGAAATTAATACTAAGGTCATGACCTTTGTTTCCCGTATGGTAGTCACATCCCTGTGATCAAATTTTGTCAATATGCAGTGACTTGCAACACATTCACCTTCACATACAGTTCACTTGAGCATAATGAGTAACAACTGGTTACACATTTGATTGTAACAGTTACTCCTCTCTTCATCCTCAGGGTCCACGTGTATCCCAGAGGTCTGGCTTCAGCTGCCAGTCTGCTGGCCCAGACATGGCCCAGTACCACAGGATCAGTGTCGGGGGTGGAGGGGTTGGTGTCGGGGGTGGAGGGGTTAGTGGTGTTGGCAGTGGTGGTGGTTTTTACCAAGAAGACATGCGCATGGGCAGCTACCAAGGAAACACCAGGCCCCAAAGCAGAATGGACCCAGAGACCCTCTCCATGCACGCAGTGCGGCAGCACACAGCACAGGTGAATCCCTGGATGGTCGATGGCAGCGATGCTTGCAGCTTGGTCTCCGACCGGGACGCCACCTTCAGCCGCCAGTACACTCAGAACGCAATCAACGGCTACACCAGCCAGGTGAGGCAAGGAGGAGGCGCCATGACCTTTCCGGCACCCATGCGCCGATCTCTTAGTGGCACTCTTTCCCGCGGTGGAGGGATGACAGGAGGAGAGGCGGAGATCATCCAGCAACATTCTTACAAAGGCCCCGCCCACCGCACCATCAGCAGGATTACAAACCGAAACCGGATGAGCATGGGCTCCATGTCTGGGACCCTGCAGCACCAGATGTCCTTGGGTGGGAGCTCCTATGGTGGAGGAGGGGACAGAGTGGACAGAGGGTTCATCGCATCCGGAGTGTCCTCTGGTTCCCAGGGGAACCTATTAATGCAGCGTCCGGGCACCCTGTCCCGTGCCATGTCAATCAAAAGCATGCAGAGTGTGGGCAGGGGCATGGACGTCTACGGTGGGCAGATGGAGATGGGAGCCAGCATGGGCAACCTCAGCGGGTGAGAAGCTCACATGACGCCCATTATTTCTGCTCACATTCACAACAGTGATGTTTTCATTTCAACCACTGGGTATATTGCATGTTCTCATACTATAACTGACAGATCTTGAGTGTGTAATTGTAAGCTGTACATCTGGATCAGTATCTGCAAAGAGGTCTGTGTTTGACATTTGACTGGCTAGATTTCATCAACTTCATGAACCAACCTGAGTACATGTCAGTGTTGACTGATATGAGGAGAGTAAATGATAAGTCTATAACTTTCCTATTGTCAACTAATCTTAAGAAAAGACCAAAACCCACAATGAACTGATCAAGTAGTGTCTGTGTAAGCAAAGCCTGATATACAGTAGCTTAATCCTTAATCCTCAAACCTTCATTGTCCAAAAACTAAACACACCAATGAGCCACAATTGTGTGTTCCTCTATTACAATGAGCATGGGTAGTTTCGTTTATTTTGAGTCACTCCCATATACACTGTCCTGCCACCTTGTACCAAATATGTATTCATCCACTGCTGAAAATAGTCCCCAACAAATACTCTATTTACTCCAGTTGGAGTAACGTTTACCAAAAACTACAGGGTCCAGCTGTTGTAGGAAATTATTGAGCCTCTTTTAAAAGTTAAACTTGATATTTGATATATTCATATATTTAAGCTTTATATCTTCAGCAGGAACAAATAGGTTTGGGGCTGAGAACCTGAGACAGGTTAGGGAAGTCATCATTTTATTGGGTTATAGTATTCAATGACGGAGATGACAGTTGTAGTCATTCTGGTGACTCAGTTCATTGTATTTTGTCTAAACGTCAGTAACAGTAACAGTAGATACACCAGTATGATGATGTCACAACTTTCATATTAGAGAGGTTTTAGTGAGTGTGTGACAAGAACTGTGTATTTTCTGAGAACTGTGGATTGGGAGGTGGCTCCATAGTGGCAGAACTGGTTTTGGGTGTGGCAGCTCAGTTTCAGGCCTCGCATTTCACACATCCCACAGTGTGTGGTTTGCAGACCACTGTGTGATTTGGAAGAAATTCAACAAGCTGAATTTTGCAGACAAGAAACAAATCATCTTTGAATAATTACTGTGGCTACTCTGTTGCTTTTCATTCAAACATCCAATCAACATATTTTGTGCTACCATACACAACAGCAGGGTGATGACATAATTAAATGTTTTAGATTCTTTGGTTGAATTTGTTCATGTGCTCCTTCGGTAGGATCACCTCCTTGGACATGCCCACAGCAGTGCAACACCTGAGAGAGCCCGACCCTGAACTGCAGGTCCTGGGTGCCGCCTACATTCAACACGAGTGTTACAATGACAGCGATGCCAAAAACGAGGTACTTCAAAACTAAATTTGTGGTTAGAATTCCTCTGGGCCTCTCCTCTCTGCAATCCCTTATTGAGAAACTCCGTCATGAAAATTGTTTTCCTTCAAGCGTAGATTGCGTCCATTGATGGATGTTCCTCCGTGACATAAAGTAGCTGCAGTTTCTGTAACTTCTGTTCTGGTATGCTCCAGTTGTTTCACATATTGCTCAAGTTTTGTCATCACTGTAAACGGATCTGGACTCTGCCCTGTATAGGTGTTGATTGGCTGACATACAGTAGAGATTAAAACTCTTATCTTATGTGGCACACTATTATGACGGCTCAGCCGACTAGTTTGGCTGTGTGCTTTTTAGCTTGTTGAAGTTATTTTAAGCTAGATTCAGTCTTTAATGAGTTTTCTGAAAACAGATCCAGATGATTTTATATTACAAGGAATAGGCTGACATTTAAATATAAACATATTATACACTTTTTTGGTGAGAGTTAAATGAGAAGATTGATACCACTCTCATATTTGTACGGTAAATATAGCATTACAGCCAACACATGGTTAGCTTAGCTTAGCATAGCATAAAGACTGGAAACGGGGGGAAACAGCTAGCTTGGCTCTGTCCAAAGAACAAAAAACAAAATCATCTTAGCACCTTCGAAATATTTACCGTACAGACATTAGAGTGATACTGAATCTTCTCATCTAACTCTCGTCAAGAACGCAAATAAGCGTATTTCCCAAAATGTTGAACTATTCCTTAAAAGCCTCTATGAAATAAGACTGCAATGAGACAGTTTTTTCTACAGAAACAAACTTAAAGTTGGAATATTTTGAAATATGCTATAATCACATAAAAAATATACACATAGGGGCTTTAATCCATGAGAAAACTGTTTATATTTAGTTTCTAAGCTAATGAAAATCCTTGAATCACCTAATCATGGGAGAAAATCAAAACATTAAAGAAGAAATGCACAAATCCTAAGCAGAAGTTTTCCTGTCACCCCATCTCCAGGTGCGTCGCTTGAAGGGCGTTGGTGAGCTGGTGAAGCTGTTCAACTCCGACAACCTGGAAGTGCAGCGTTATGCCACTGGCGCCACACGCAACCTCATCTACGAGAATATGGACAACAAGGTGGCCCTGATTGAGGAGGGTGGTATCCCACAGCTGGTCGAGGCACTTAAGGAGCCCGACGATGAACTCCGCAAAAACATCACGGGTAGGAAAATCCCAATCTCAGTCGTTAACATAAAAAACATGACACAACAAGCAGAGTTGATCTCAGGCGGCTTGCTTTGGTCTTTTGCCTCAAACAGAAATGAATGCAAATTAGTTAGTCACAATATTTGGATGCAACATGATCTTGGCAGTAGGGTCCTTGAAATTCTTTGAGCAAACAGCAGCCTTTGAAATTGATATTATTCCACACTGAACAATATGAATGGTGGCAAGCTGTAAATAGACACTTTTACAAGAATCCACACATTATGAGCCTTTACTTTAACTAAATCTAGTTTGAGTTAGTTTCATTTTTTAAGAAGGAATATGAGAAAGTGTATTCTCTCTTTCAGAGTGTTTTTGTTTCTCAGTACTTGACATTAATGTCTGTTGGCCAATCACAGTTCAAGTTTTAAATAAGTTTTGCTTCCAGTTGACTCACCCTTCTCACCCTTCAGCGCTCATACATTCCTTTAAGTTCATCTGCTATCATTATTCCCAATTATCTGTTGTCAGCAGAAATAGCAGTCATACTTTCTCATGAGAGAAAGAAAAGAGAACTCTGAAAATTTGGAAAATAGATGTTGCAACTACAACTCCATAGTGTGGAGATTTTCAAGGCATGTAGTGCAATCTTTTTCTATAGGGAGTGTGAAGAGGGGGGTGAGGGAGTGTGTGGGAGCTGTCTGGGCCTGTGCAGTATATCTGCCACTCCCTTTTATGAGTGAAGGCCATGTCACTCTTTCCTTTGAGCCGTTACACCGTGATTTATATCTGCTGGATGGCTGAAAAACTCATGTCAGTGTCAAGTATTCAGTAACAAACTTTGGGAAAGTGATAAATAACAGAGCAACTGTACCTGTGCACCCTTTTCTGGGTAGTTTGCCAGAATGTGAGCGAGAGGTCTTATCTTACCCACATAGTGCATAACTAATGTTTTAGCTTCACTGCCTTTTGAGTTTCTTGCATAGCTTTTGAAAGGAATTCACATGTCCAAGTGTTTTAAAATTGTTTCAACTCATAGTTCAACATTTTAGGAAATACACTTATTTGCTTTCTTGCCGAGAATTAGATGAGAACATTGATACCACTTTCAAGTCTATGCCCTAAATATGATGCTACAGCGCAAAGACTGGAAACAGAGGGAAAAGGTTAGCCTGGCTCTGTCCAGCAGTACCAAATCCGCCTCCCAACACCCTCTAAAACTCCAGGAAGTCACTGCACCTGGCCAAGAAATAATTTGGTAAATAGTTTAATCTGTACTACTAAAAGCTAACACGAAATAACGTGCTAAATAGTGAGCTTTAGAAGTGCTGGTAGTTTGTTACCTTTGGACAGAGCCAGGCTAGCTGTTTCCTCCTGTTTCCAGTCCTTGTGCTAAGCTAAGCTACACACTGAACAGACAGACATGAGATCATATTCTTCTCATCTAACTCTTGGCAAGAAAACAATTAAGCCTATTATGCAAAAAGTTGAACTATTTCTTTAAACTGAGCTTACTGTAAAGGATCTCAAAGACAGAAGTTTCCAGAATTTCCAAAACCTCCAGGTTGAGAAATTAAACATTAAAGAAGCTACAGCGATATGCAAAATGAAGCATGAAGGTCAGTTTTGCTGACATTACTCCCCTGATGTGTATATGTGCAGGTATCGTGTGGAACCTTTCATCCAAAGACAACCTGAAGGAGAAACTGGCCAGGGAGACGCTTCCTGAGCTGACTGAGAGGATCCTCATCCCTCTGTCAGGCGGCGGAGACTCTGCGGGCATCCAGCAGTCCCCCTCTGAAGCAGAAATCTTCTACAACACCACAGGATGCCTCAGGTGCACCTCACTTATCTATGTCTGTGGTTGCAGAATGCTCCTTTGTTAAAATGTATGTCTTTCTGGTTCACCTGTGTCTACTTTTTCTCTCATGACCACATTTGCATTTTGGGAACTTGTTCTGGCAGGACACGCCAACACATGTGACAGCTGACAGCTACTGGAGCTTTTACTACACCCATCACTTTTCACTGTTGCTTGCAAAAGCCTGCATCGCTGCAGCCTCCAGTTGCTTTGTTTCTGCTCTGTTAATGTGCATCCTGGAGGGTTTTTATCTCCAAATGAATTACAGTTTGGGCAATATTTGCAATGCATGATATTTATCATGTCATTGTGAAATTGAATGGAGTGGAAACACATTCCCACACTCCTCTCTATTTGCACCATCTGGTCAAAGTAATGACACGCACGATTCCTGGCTGAATTTAACCTGAAATAGCTGTCTGACCTGTAACTCGCTGTGTGTGTGCTCAGGAATCTGAGCTCTGTGAACGAGAAGACCCGTCAGCAGATGAGAGAAACACATGGACTGGTGGACTCTTTGGTGGGCTACATCAAGGCCTCCCTTGATGAGAACAAGGCAGAAGACAAGGTGAGACAAAATGGAAGAGAGATGGAGCTGAATTCAAGCTGCTGATTCTGTTCAACCAAAGTCTTGTGTATTCATTTGTCTGTGTGTGTGTGTTTGTATTCTTAGGGGGTGGAAAATGCAGTGTGTGTCTTGAGGAACCTCTCCTACCAGCTCTACAGTGAGATGCCTCCATCTGCTCTGATGCGCCTAGAAGGACCAACCAGAGCTCAGGGCTCAGGAAAGGGTGAAGCCATTGGTTGCTTTACACCTCAGAGCAGGAAAGCAAAAAATGTACGCACACATGATTTACCCATCAGCATTTCACCTGTATGGACCAGACCATCCATCTCAACACTGTCTTCTTGTATCTTCTGTCCTCTGACAGAGCCAGAACCAGGATCTCTCCACTTTCACCGAGGTTGCTCGGGTGCCAAAGAGCGTGGAGTGGCTGTGGCACCCACAGATAGTGGGGGTGTACAACCGTGTGCTGCAACAGTGTGAGATCAACTCCACCACCCGCGAGGCAGCTGCTGGGGCGCTGCAGAACATCACAGCTGGAGACAAGAGGGTAAGCAGCATATTCATGAGTTCTCCTGTGAAAGCATTCAAATGCAACAATCTAAATTTGTCCCATATTTGAATTGTGTGTCTCTCTCTGTCCTGCAGTGGGCTTCAGTGCTGAGCCGGGTGGCTCTGGAGCAGGAGCGCATGCTGCCAGTACTGATGAACCTCCTGCGTACCAACAATGACCTGGAGCTGCGTTCTCTCACAGGCTTCCTCCGAAATCTGTCCCGCCATGCCAGGGATAAGAGTGACATGGGTCAGTCTTTTTCTTTTTTTTATGCTTGTTAGGTATAAATAATTCAATGCCTGTTAATTCCTGTTAAAACCTATTCAGTAAAGTTTGTTGTTGTATCACATTTGAGACAAACTCCAGTAACTGGTGCATTGTGAGATGACACTCTTCTCACCAAACTCCGTCTGTTTCATCAGGATTGTGTGACAGTAACCTGACAACATAAACATAAGCGACCAACACAGCAACTGTCATTAAATCTTGAGTCACATGTTAAATTCTGATTGGTGCACAGAGATCACCCTTCACACCAGTGAGAGAGCGCCGACAAAACCAAAAATACAGAAAAACAACCAAACTGTTCGAACTTTGGCAGAAAATTGTGTGTTCGTGCAGGATCCCATTGCTAATGGGAATTACCCGAGTGTGAAAAAAGGTTTTAAACGTATTATCCTAACGATACTTGTTGGTTTATCCAGCCACAAAGGTGGTGAGCAACCTGGTGACCAAGCTGCCTGATGACGGACACCAGAAGGATCCCTCCAGCGAGGTGGTGGTCAACATCTGTGGTGTTCTCAATAACTTGGTGACCAGCAGCTCTGTAGCTGCCAGAGACATCACCTTCTTTGATGCCCTGCCAAAACTGATCGGCATCAAGAACTCACATGACAGCAGGTGAGTGGTCTGTAAAGTGGCAATTGGTTAAACATACTGTACTGTATGTTGAATGTTACATCTTCTCCCACAAGGTTATTTATAAGTGTTAACCTTGGATCAATCTTTTTTTGTAGCACTGGGAAGATGAAAGCAGCCAAAGCAGCAGCCACAGTTCTCAGCAACATGTTCCAGTACAAGAAACTGCACAAAACATACAAATCGGTAAGAGACTGTTGAAATGACTAAAAAGGAGCTCTGCATGATTGATGTGACCAAAAAAAACTGAGGGGAAAATCAAATACGTATCAAAGATAGTGCATCAGTTTTGAAAATAGTTTTTTCTAATTGTCTATTGTAATTTTTAGCAGAGTATTCTTTTAAGTATTAATTACATTTATTCAGATGCCTTAAAAGGGATTTCTCAACTTATGAATGTTTATAATAAGTAAATAAATAGTGTGATAAAATAAGTTAATAAGTGTGTTATCCAACCATCAAATCACGTAGTAGCAGATTTTAAACATGAATAACTATGTTAAACACTGTGAAAGCACAGATTGCACTTGAAGAATTAAAATGTCACTAAGCATTCAATTTAATTAATTAAAGTAATGTATGACTATACTGCACTATAGGATACCTAATGAAGGGACTTGAAAGTATTCTCAGAAAACAACTGCCATCAATATTTGCCTGAAGGCTTCAGTATTTTTTTGTCATTTTTTTCCTCACACATTATAGTCATATTTAAATCAGTATTATGATATAAAAGATACACCAAAGTAAAACATGTCCAAATAAAATTTTGCTCATTTGTTAAATGATAGTGCCTCCAGTTCAGTACAAAACACTCTTTTTCAGCAGTCTCCTGCCTCAGGCAAGAACAACAAGTTAGATTCTGTATGTCGACTGCCATGCAAAAGTCAAAGCTAAGTGGGAAAGCTTTCTCTTTATGGCGCCCCACCCTCATTCTCACATCTGCGTGCATGTGTGGCCAAGCGTGAAAAAGAGTAAGAGTGACAGATATAGTGTGTGTGTGTGTGTGACTGACATTCCTCTCTCACTGCAGTTCCCTTGTCAGTTGGGTGGCTCATGTTCAAAACCCATATATCTCTGACTGTTCACACTGCTGCTCTTTCAGCAGACACACACACACACACACACACACACACACACACACACACACACACACACACCCAGTCAGGCACATCCACGTCTTGGGCAGGACCAGGTAGGTTTACTGCCTTTTTGCAGATCACGACATGCCCCTCCCAAGGGTGCGGTGTTCACCTGATTTCCTAATGAACAAGTCACAACAGAGCAAAATATGTGCTACTGCTTGTCTTACATACAATTTTAAATTGAATACTCACATACCTGTTACAAAAAGTATGCACATACGCAAAAATTAAGCTATTTCAACACTGAATTGTGTAACTTTGAAATGGATTGCATTGCATTGTGAGCTCTGAGGTCACTCCAGGTCAAATTTCAATATGGAGGTAGCTGTCGTGACACCTCTGTGGTTTACAGTTTAATTAATATTTGAATAAATACTTAAATTAAACACAATAATTTTTCTGTGTTTCATGTCCAAACAAATGTCATAACACTGTCTTGTTTGTTTCTTTGTGTTACAGAAAGGGTTTACAAGACCGGATTTTGCAGATCCAACGATCTAACGTAGTTCACTTCTGCAACAGGGATCAGTCCTGCACTCTACCAGCCACCTACGGAAGAAATCTTTTCAGATGTGCGGGAGTAAATAAACTTTTTATACTACTTAAAGATAATGTAGGTTCAGTTTTTATCTGCCTTTGTGATAGGAATGTGAACACACAAGTGATGGAGGATCTACCCTATGGAAAGGACTTCAAGTTCAAGAAAAGTGGACAATGTATGTTTTAGTGTGGAATCAGGGATTTATTTTCTGCCCAAGCAACTTGTATTCCGATGAAACTGCAGCTGTTTGTGTTTCTGCCGTTTTTGAAAACAGTTCACGACTGTTGATGGACAATATGATGGACACTATGATCTTCTAACTGTTGCACCTCAATTACAGCATGGATGCAAACAATGTGGTACTGACATGGCATGTTTGTAGATATTGCTTTCTCTTTTACACAGAAATCAAATGTTTTTATACTGTAGCTTTCTACTTTGCATTTGTAGTTTTTGGATAGATAAATATGTGTTTATAAATGAGCTGAAATTATATCAAAGTATAAAATAATTGAATCGGATCACTAGAATTTTGATATTGATAAATGTCATTCAGAAACCTGGGTATAATGATTGTGGCTCCATAGTTTTGTATTTAGTTATGTGCTTTTTAAGCTTGCAAAATCTAAGTCTTGTCATACAAAATGCTGATGTGACATTTGCAATCGCTGTGACATGGAGTCATAGAGTACCATTATGTCTGTTTATTATATTTAACATGCCATTATAATTGGTTTGTCTAGTTTAATAAATGGCGTGAGTGTAAAACAAAGGGGTGAAAGGATACAGTCCTGTGTAACTTAGTTTTCATAACAAATAAAAAACATACATAATTTAACAAAATTTAACACTTTTCAGATTCAGAAACTTATTTGATTGGGAAGTGTAATAATTTAATCGTATTTCTGTAACTTGTAAATATTCATACAAAAGGTTTAGTTCAAAAAGTCAGATTAAATCCCTGCATTGTAACTATTTACTGCTCTGTGGTATAAATGGTGACCTTGTGTTTCTGTCACTGTTTTAATATTTGCTTTTGTGTTGTATGCAGGCAGATGTATCATCTGTATTTTTCAGCTAATAAAGAGACAGATTTGGAAGTGAAATGTCATTTTGTAAGCGTTTCTCGTCTATGTGCTGCAGCGTTTGCTGTGACTGTAACAGACTGACACTAACATGGCGAAATGTCGGCCACTCCCTGTTTACATATTTGCTCCTGCTCAGACAGGAACACCAGACCTTCCCCGCTGCACCCTTATTTAGTCTCCTTCATTTCACTGTAGGTAATCATTACTTCACGAGGACAGAGATCATCACCCCCTACTGAGAGAAACAGCAAGGTATTTCGTCAGACTGCTTTATTAGCATGACCGCCACGTTGTTATCAGACTCTGTTTACATCACACACAAAGCCCCCATCACAGAAATGTCAAGAACGGAGTTCTTCAGTCATGAGCGTCACCAGTTGGCTGGTGTGTGAACAGATACCAGTGTTGTGCGTTCAGATCTTACTTTGGGACTCTGTCACATGTATTTCTCTGTCTTTCCCAACACTCTGTGTAACTCTGTAGACAAACTGCTAAAAAAACAATAAAACATAATTCCTTCTACTTATCTGACATTACTCTGCCCTCTGCTGGGGACTTGATGTGAGATCTTGGTTATGAAATGACAATCAACAGTATATACACAGTAAATAGAAATACAATATGAATATTTCTGATAATTTCAATTTCTTTCTTAATTAAAATTTCTCAAAATATTTTACAGTAAAACAGTAAAAAACACAGATTAAAAAAATGTTTGTCTTTGGTAAGTGTAAATAGAAAAATGTAACTTTTATTTTAACACACTGTACAGAAAAGAAACCAAAACATATTTACCATATTGACATGGATAAATATAAAGCGACGCTCTCTATGTAGGTGTTCATTTTTAGAGATCAGCAGAAGTGAGGGGAGTGTGGATCAGATGTCCTCCTCAGTGACCAGGCAGTAGAAGTCTGAGCGGGCTCCATAGTTGCGTGATCCCAGGTCCGACACGTCGATGTCCGAGTGTTTGGGCTCAGCCACAGTGATGGGAGCAGCAGGGAGGACAGGAGCTTTGCAGGCCAGAGCCTTGTACACAGGGAGGCGAAGCCCTGCAACAGGAAGAGAAAAGGTGAAAAATGTTTCCCAAATCAGTGCAAATGCATTATATTTTTCACTGCTGTAGTGTTGTACTGTTGAAGCTGTATCATGAGTTTTATGCAAATGAATAATCACCCCTGAATTTAAAATTAAACTCGATGATTTTGGTCATACACGCTTTTTGCCCCAATAGGAAGAGATAGACATTTTGTGATATACTTATTTGCTTTCTTGCTCAGAGTTAGATGAGAAGATCGATACCACTCTCATATCTGTCTGTTCATTATGAAGCTACAGTCGGCAGCCTGTTAGCTTAGCTTAGCATAAAGACTGGAAACAGGAGGAAACAGCCAGCATGGCTCTGTCCAAAGATAACAAAATCCATTTACCAGCAGCTCTAAAGCTCACCACCACCAAAGCTTAAAAACGACAGGTTGGGGTTTTACATGATGGACAATTTGTTGACCAGGCGGAGTGACTTTTTGAAATGTTGTAGTCACCATAAGGCAACCAGAGACAGAGTCCTTTAACATGAAAGTGTTTGCCTCTCATGTCTGCTACAAAACATCACAGACAAGCTGGTAAAGAAAATATGTGCAAGCTCATCATGTGATATGATGTCCTAGTATTGAAGTTAAAGATTAACTGTACTTGAGTTTGTGTTTGTTGATTCAAACTAGGTCAAGTACAATAGGTTTCAATTGCCAGAGAGTCTCTATCAGGTTGAGACTTGCATAAAGGCTATAAGTTTTTACATTTTAATTCTCATGTGATTATAAAGTACAAGAAATGCAGTTGACAAGCATTTATATCTCTGGATCAGTCAGTACCAGATGGCTGTTAAACATGAGCATGCTTGCCTCAGTATGTTGTCTAGGTATAGAATTTATTATATTTCATTTTTAAATAGTCACTTTGTACTGTCATTTGGGCAAGGTAGTGCAGCTTTAATATATATGTTTTGCATTTGCATGTGCAAAAAAAAGCGTGGCATTTTTCATTTATGCAAAAGTTTTTGCATATTTATCTTCATGTGAACCTAACATTAGTAACTGAGGACTTTTCTAGTCCAGTTACTGTTGTTCTTACCCAGATCTCCAGCAGGGTCAGTGTCTGAGCGGCAGTCCAGGTAGTCGGTGTCGAGGGTCAGCATGGGGTCCTTGTCATCTTGTAGCACAGTCTGAGGGTCGCCTGCAGACTCACTGTGGAAGATGACTCTGCGGGGCATCGCTAAGGCCAACTCCTTCCAGAAGACTGAGGAGGGAGTCTGTGGACACAGAACACGCAGGAACCAAACACGACACATTACAACACGCTGTCAGAGTCAAACTCTATAGTTTTTAAACTGCAGAAGCCCTCCTCGTATCCATCATAATATATTGTATATTGTACATTTCTAATTTTAATTCATATGCATGTTTATTTAATTACATTGAAACACATTTCTACACTGAATATCTACAGTGCATCCGGAAAGCATTCACAGCGCTTCACGTTTTCCACATTCTGTCATGTTACAGCCT
>LKNJ01001716.1:10853-81599 GCA_002120245.1 Maccullochella peelii
CCCCCCCCCCCCTTCTCTCTCTCCCATAACATGACACTGATAGTAAATTAACCATGGATCGCTCAGTCGCGACTAGTTTGATGACCCCCCTCGGTCTATTAAGTCCTATCAATATGCACTAATTCCTCATTCTTTATTAAAAGCAGAACTCCTTCCTCCCTCCCTCCCCCTTTTCTTCATCGCCTCCCCTCCTCTCTCTCTGTGTGTGTGTTTTTATTATTTTGTTGTGCTAATAAACACTACACACGAGAGCTAATTTGACATGCAGACGGTAATTGAAATAAAACGCGTCGCCGGTAAATAACAAGTGTTTGAACACGCATGCAGACACGGGAGCCCCCCTTGGAGAGAGAGAGCGCGTCCTGCGCGGCCTGCATCCTAAAACTTTGCGTTGTTGTAGCTGTTGTAATCACCATAATTAAGCGCGAAGAGCCGGATGCAATCACTGAATGGCTGAATATTGCGGGGCTGTCCCGCTTATCAAACCGACCAAATGTTTTTCCTCACCGGAAATTGCTGCCTGTCCGCAAGGCAGACTGTGTTTAGATGCGATTCATGATTGATTTGTCCAATATTCCGTGTTTGAATCAAAAGTTTTAATTTTTACATTCTGTCACACACCGCCAATTCCGTGTCAAATATTCATAGTGCATACATGTTTTTAGGGAAATAGACATTTTAAGCTGTTTTCTTTTTATTGTTTGATTAATGAAAGTCATTTTCAATGTGAACGAGTGAGTTTCTCCCCCCACATCCTACCGGCTGTAGAAGCAGTATTGTATCATGTTAAGCATCCCATTCTCTTGTCTTATTTTAGAAGATATATTCAAATGCAGAAAATGCTTGGAAGTGCTTGGTTTTGATATTAATGAGGTGATTATTCCCTAACAAACTGTGCCAATAAGAATTCTGCTGCAAACCTGCAAATATGCAGGCAGACCCAATTAGTCCTTTTATTGATGACAGGAAAGTGGAGTAGCTGGTGCCCAGTCATTTTCTATTGGAAGGAAATCACTCCATGCAAGGGGGATGCAGCACTGTGTTTAATGGTTTGATTGCATTGGAGAAGGCAGCCACTGGTAATGCCGTTATAGGGGGAAATATCACTTGGAGACGCTATCGGCAACAAGAGAAAGTCAAAGAATTAGCCTAATGGGGGAGGGAGGGGGGTTGTGTCGGATGTCAGATACTTTCTATTCTCCATATTGCTCCGTGTCTCTTTCTCTCTGTGTCTACCCCCCCCCCCCTTGGCCCCCTTCTCCCATCATATCTCTCTCAGGTTTCCCCCTCCATTCGTCAATTACACCGTGAGCCCTATCACAAGCTCCCTGCTTGGAAAATAAGCTAATATTCACCTCCCCACACCACCACCACCACCACCCCTGGCACACCTCCCCAGAAGACACTGTTGGTGCATTTGCGCCCATCGATTGCAGACGGGCAGTATTTGTGTAGCCCACTTATCATTTTTCTCTGTGCAGCCAGCCGGGCATCCAGGCAGGAGGCAAGACTGATACAGGGGAGCCTGATCTAACCGACCCATGCAGAAACACACACACACACACACACACACCCCTGCAGGCACGCTCACTTTCATGCATCCACATGTCCACACACAAGCAGTTTGATATTCACACTGTATGCGTGGCAGCCTTTTGATAAGCTAACATAAAGATTTGGTTGCTGGTTGAGCTTCCTCCAGAATCCCCACCAGCTCCAGGACTGCTGCTCCGAGTCTCTGACCTTTGGCCTCCATACAGAGCAGGACAGATCATTTCCCGGCAGGCATCAAAGACGTTTCCCATTGTTCTTATTATTGTTATTAACTCTACAATAGAGGATTATTGCAGCAAAATCTGTGAGTGAAAACAGCGTACCTGGCAGCAGTTTTTCTCTTGTTAAACTTGAACTAATTGGCTTGCACTTGCAATGCAGCCTGTAGTACAAGCCGGCCAGCCAGCAGCCTGTCTGCCTGCCAGCCAGCTAGATTAGTGGCTGCTGTTGTACACGCCGGCGCAGCACAGCAATAAAGAGTCCTAGCAGGGCGGCTGGTGCCCCACACACACACAAGCGCACACTCTGTCACCTGTCGGTCAGCAAAGACACACCGGTGTCATCTATCAGGCTTATGAGGTTTTTTTGCGAGCGTGCGTGCCTCGTCTCACAAAAGCCAAAAGTTAAAAGTGTTATGACTTCAACAGAAACGGATAAATATGAGGCATAAGAGCAGATTGTCAGCTTTTTGAGTGTAATGTGATAAACTGCTCAAAATGCTTTCAAATGACAAAAAAAAAAAAGTACAAGTCTGTATGTGGCCGGGTACTGGAATACAAGGCCAGTACTGCTGCACCTGACAGCAGCCAAATCTGAAGGAAGTCTACTTAACATCATTTCAGGGAAACAAAAAAAATGCTGAGATTTGGTTTACCAGTGATCCAAAAATACACTTTGGAGGTGGTAATCTATGAGCAATGGAATGGTGTGCTTTTCCCATTTAGCCTTGTCTGTACCAGGAATTAGCTGGCCCCGCTGAACCAGGCCTCGCTGGTGCTGCCATGAATAGAAATCCCTGCCACAGGTCAGGGCCGACTTCCTGAATGATTTTTTTTGTCTGCCGGCCACGACTCTGTCTCTGAAAAATCACAAAGGCTTATTTGAGAAGTAAATCCTCTTGCTTTTTCTTTTTTTTTGGTGTTTTTTTTTCTCAGAAGAAATGTGCCTGAATGTCACAGAAAGAGTCTAAGAGAGAAAGACGACAAAAAAAAAGTTTTTTTCTGCATTCAAAAAACACAAATGAGTTGAAATATTCCTTGTTAAGTAACACGTTCCTCAAAATATATTTGTTGTTAGTTGACTGCTGCACAAAGCTTGCATGTTCACTTGCACAAGCTTGTCCAATCCTTATTGATTTTGTTGCTGAATATTGCCCAAGTGTCATTATCCACCTCAGGATGATGTGTGTGTCTGTATATTATTCAATCTTCCTGTAATATATATATATATTTATATATATATATTTTCCACTGCTGATGCATCTTCTGTTAACTGCAGCAGCTGTTGTACTGGAGCGAATAACCTGGTTACAGATTTCATATCAGAGAGGGGGCGAGAGAAAGAAGGAGAAAGAGGGAAAACAAGGGGAGAAACACGAGATTGGATATTTGAAAGGCATTTGGAAACAAAATTAGGGTTTTACAGCTGAAAAGAAAGACAAGGACGAATAATATGAGAGAGAGAGAGGGGAGATAGATGGCTGTGATTCTTATTCACAAGGACATTTGGGCTTTGCCTCATGGCCAGACATGAATGAGTAGATTTCAATAGTATCGACTGTTGCTTCGGACATCAGCAAACACACGCGCAGACGCACACACACCTACTGACGCGCAAGCACAAACGCCATAGTCTGTCTGGAATACAGAGTGGACCCATGTGCAGGTCAGCTCGCGCTTTTGATGCTAAAAGAACACACATATAGACAGGCCGGGTTATTTTCTTCGTTTCCCTCTACGTGTGTGTGTGTGTGTGTCGCCACGGCAAATATTTAGTATCTGACAGAAAGGTTTTAAATAGCAGCGTTTTCTTGTGGTCTAGTTTACTCTGCAATGTCTGGGAAAACATTTTTTTGAAAGTTTTTTTTTCCATTTCAAATAAGCCTTTTATTTCTATATATATATTTGTGTGTTGTGTTTCGTTCATTTTAAAGCACAGTCTTTAGGGGGGGGTTTTGCCGGTGTTTTTTGGTTCTAGTTATGTCCTACATGTGAGCTGCACATTTGGTGATTTTGAGGCTTTCAGATAAACTGAAGGATTAAATGCTCGTTTGTGGTTTCAGACAGTTCTTCCAACTCTTAGGCTAAAGTCACTGAATTATACCCCCCCTCCAAAAAAAAGAAAGTCATGAAACTTAAAACAAGGCCTACTTTCATTTTTGACATTTTGTGTTATGATTAGGGATGTTACATCTATGAAAATGTCTGCTGCAAAGAAATAGCATTTTTTTCAATAATAAAAACATATTTTCCCCCGATCATATTTATGATATCTACCTGAAAATATGGCACCTGTATTAGTATACCTTGCTCTGATCATAGTCCATGAGGTTGATAGTTTACTATAAAATGTTTATATGGGTGATTTCTGTGGTGATTAAATGTATAGTGCTGTAATTGCCTTAAAATAAGTTGTGCCAAGGCTTTCAGGGTAGGGTGAAGAACTGTGAGAGAGAAGTATAGAGTACAAGGATGGCAGAGGCTGAGGGTAGACTTCAGAGGCTGTAAATTTTAACTGGAGTTTCAGGGCTGTTGGACATTTTGTTCTCTGGAGAGTTTTCTTTTCTCTTTTACACTCCGTTATATACCAAATGTGGAAACATGTATTTTGATAAATTTCCATGCACTTAGGACAATTTAGTTCTATGGTGCATCAAGTTATCATATGTTTGAGTGTTTGTAAGACTCTAAATTGTCTGTACACGATCTGGTGTGTGTGAGTGATTGTGTGTGTTCACCAGAGAGATGAGATGAATGACACAGCTCGCAATGTCAGGTAATAAAATATAAGAGGGGCACTTTCACGGTTGTCAACAATCTCTAAATATACCCATGGACCGGGAAGTGTGTACTCAAAAACACACACACACACACACACACACACACACACACATTCAGACAGGTCTGTGGTTTTGACTGCCTTTCTCTGTCTCCATTAGAAAAAAAAAAAAAAAAACAACTTCAGCTGCTTTCCTTCCCGACAGTCTGAGCAGTCACACACCAGTCACAGTCGACAAGACGTTTTTATAACAAAAATTGGATTCCTCTCCGTTCCTCTCCAAAACTCAGCAGACACACTGGAAAACTCGAGCTGACAAGTTCCGGTGCCGCGTTGGAACAGCAAAAGCGTCGGTTACACACTCGAAGCAGCCATGCGAGGAAAATATTTATTCCGACCAGTCAACAAAAAGCAAGGCGAGATGAGACGGGGCGCTCTTTGTCAACAGTGTAGTTATTTGGATCCCATTTTCCCCTTTTACTTGATCAAAGAAGGACTCCACTGTAACATCTGGAAGACAAAGACAGTATTTTATTCTAGCTTACATAGGCATACATTGGAGGCCTAAAGTGATATTTTGCACCCATAACACCACCATCAAAATGTCTTTAACCCCCTGATACTTGTTCCTGAAGTCTCCAACAAGCAAATAACATTCTGTAATTATTTTTAAAGAACGATAATAATGTTTATGGCCACATTTAACAATTATTTTACGTAGAATCTGTGACTTCTCCCACAGCTCCCCTCTCTCTCAGTAGCTTATATTTCCTGAGTGAAATTCCCCCCCCCCTCAGAATGATGTTCAAACACATTGTTGTTGACACCTCAATTTCGCCCGACTGGTATAACGTTGTCACTTAAAGTGCAGATTTGACGTGAAAAGCCCTCCTTGCTGTTTGTATTTAATATCGTGCCGACAGCTGTATCATTCTTGCACACTGTAATCAAATTATGACAGCGTGGCAAATGTTCCCCCTGTGACATTTTCTATTATAAAATGCACATACCCGGTGTCAGACAATGTGTGGGTGGCATCCCTCAGTGGCAAATGGGATTCTAAGTGGCACCGACTGACATTATGCGTGTGTGCGTTGGATGTAATTGTGCTTGTATATTGATGATATGCATAGGTGTATGTCATCTGGAATTATGATTGTTGTTTTAGAGATAAGGTGAAAAACATCACTGCCTTTAAGCAGCTTTATGACACTTATATTAGTGTGATATCACAAGTGTAGGTAGAAATTATTGTAAATTACACACATAAGAATATTTCTAACATGTGAATGCATTAAATGTGGAGAGACAGTTGAAGGGCTCTTCGGTACTGGCTTCCAGAGGCCTCGTCACGTGCTCATGTGTATATGCGTGTTAGTGTGTGTGTATTCACACATGTGCACACAAGACCACCGGGCCAGATGACAGCCAGCTTGTGTCAATCACCCAGGGAGATGAGATTTCTACCCTTTGCTCTGATATCACACCCTCTTCTCTCCTCTCCTTTCCTTGTTTCCTCGTCTTTTCTTGTCATCTCTTGTTTCCTCCCCTAACCTTTCCTTTTCTCCTCTGCTCTTCTCTCTTCTTGTTTCATTTTCTCTTCTCTCCCCTTCTTCTTCGCCTCTCCTCTCCTTGTTTCCTCGTCTCTCATTTTCTCATCTCGTCTCTTCTCCCCTCTTGTTTCCTCTATTCTCCTCGCCTTTACTCTTGTTTCATATCATCCCTTCCTTTCTTAACTCCTCTCCTCTCCTCTGGTTTCCTCTCCACCCCTTGTCTCCTCTCCTCTTGTTTCCTCTTTTCTCCTCCCCTTTACTCTTGTTTCAGCTTATCGCCTCCTTTCTTGTGTCCTCTCCTCTCCTTGTTTCCTAACCTTTCCTCTCCTCTCCTCTTGTATTGACTCCTCTCCTTGTTTCCTAACCTCTCCTCTCCTGTTGTGGCCTGTAAGGGAATATCCAGTGTCCTCTTATTGGATTGGCTGCTTCACGTTGGCGGCCCTTCACTCGCCGCCCCTCGGCCTGCTGGGTAATGATAATAAAATTGAAATATCCCGGTACTTATCAGTGTATTACCTCGCTATCAACACCTCAGACACACTCCTACTTTAGAGGTTATACAGGAGAAAGCGTGATCTGATATACAGCGCGAACAGAGAGAGGACACCAGCCGAGAAAGTGAGAAAGACAGAGCGAGGGAGAGAAGGAGAGGGAGTAAAGCGATCGGCAGAGAAAGGGATGGGGAAAAAGAACGACAGGAGTTTTGTCATGGCTACGTTTTCAAGGTGCTATTTCCAGGATGGATTGCGGTAGGTAGGGAAGAGAGGGTGAAAAGAGGAGGTGGTGGAGGAGAGAGGCGTGTAATGTGACTCTGTGGCATCTGTCCAGACCAGAGGCGTGTTAGCGTAAGCCGTTCTCAACACTCCACACTAGACTACTGTACATTTGCGGTAATGTAAAACATCTCACATCTCCCCATCTCTCTCTGTCTCTGGGCCCTCTGCTCTCTCCTTTCTCTTGGCAGTTGTGTGTGTGTGTGTGTGTGTGTGTGTGTGTGTGAGTCTTCGTGTGTGTGGGAGGTGGGGGAGCGTGCCAAAGCCGAGATCAGGTTTGGAAATTGATTTGAATGAGTGTTGTGGACAGCTGATAGCTATAAAAGATTTTCTCCTTTCATTTCCCAGGGAGTTTCTCTTTTGATGTTGGCTGGTAGTCAACGCAGATTTGAAGCTCGTCTGGAGCGGGCCGGGCCGCTACTTGATACTGTGTGAGTTTGTATTTGTTGTGTGTTTATGTATGTGTGCACATGACTTCATGTTTGACCTTTTCAAGTCACTTTAGTGGTGAGTTTTGATGGCAGCGGTGACTTTTATGATAATATAACCTGATGCCTTTTCAAAGTACAAAATGGCATTTAATTTTATCTGATTTAATAAAATCAGGTAAAATTACTCATGATAACCTATTTGCATGTAAGCTGATGTGATTTTTTTTTAAAAATCCAGAACGATGCATAAAATCTCACAATCACTTATGTACGACAAGCACATCTTTACTTACTCTTAATCTTAACATATTGGGCACATCACATGCCAGCCACCTTCAAATTCCCCTTTGGGGATAAAAATCTCTCAAATGTTATTTTGTCGTTTTATCGGCTGCCTCTCTGCGTTCCTCCGACCGGCCAATCGCACGCTCCAATCTAATCCCCGGGAGGGAAGATTCTAGTCTGTTGCCACGGATGCCGGGGGGGGGTCGTGAGGTCAAGTACGGCTAATTTATTCACTCAGTCAGATTTCCTCTGGCTCGTGGATGGCAGATGGAGAGGTCTGATATGATATCACCCATCTAAATCACCCAAGGGAGAAGAGAGCGGGAGAGACGATGGAAGGAGGGAGATGGAGGGATGAGAGAAGAAGAGATTGACAGGAGAGATGTAAAAAGGACAGATAGTAAAATTGGGGAATTAAAAGTGGTTAGATAGAGAGATAGGAGAGAGGGTAGCATAGCCTGCAAGAGTGTGGAGTGTGTTCGCCCCACCGACTCGGGTGTCAAGCTGAACATTGAGCCACATAGCCTCTTATCAGATGTGTGTGTGGGTGAAATGTGTGTATGTGCATGTGTGTCCTTATCTTAAGACAAGTGGTTCTGGTCCAATAAGATCCTGGAAGATGGTAGGAATAAGCGGCTTAGACCAAGATCTGAGATGGAGGAGGGAGGGAGGAAAGATAGCGCTAGGGAGATGAGAGGAGGAGATGAGGATGGAGAGAAGAGGAAGAGGAGGAGGAGATGGACAGATTAGGAGGATGGAGGACAAGGAGGGGACATTTGGAAAGAGATGAGATGTGGGGGGCTGTAGAGATCGGAAAGGAAAGATGTGATGTGGAAACAGTTTGGAGAAGTTTTTTAAAGAGCAGAAGGAAAGGGGGAGGGGAAAGTGGGAGAAGTTTGGGGTTTGAAATAGTTCTTGGCTTTTTGTCAAAGGGCAGGGATTTACAGGATTTGATCAACAGTGTCAACTTGAGGACACTTTTTCCCAAGACGTTCTGAATTTGTGGCAACAACAGTGTCCGCTTAAGAACACTCTGTCCCCAGAGGTTTTGACTTCAAGCCTTGGCTTCTAGCAGCTCCTTTATTAAAAATTTTCCACTCAGCTCCCAGCCTTTCCACTACTTACAGATTGAGGGCAAGACATTGATCTTTGTCAGTTGAAAAAGCAACACGCCTCTTGTCTCTGAAAGTACCTATCATTAAGAAAAGATGAGGAGGTCTAAGATAAATGTGAAAGGGCGCGCAAATTAATTTGAATATTTATTATGGCTATTAAAAGAGCTGATTTTAAGCCCTTTTGTCAGCACAGATACAATTTTTTCAGGGCTGTCCAAAACGGCAGAAACCTCAACAAATCTGTGAAGTGAAAATCTGTCAAAGGGCGGGTCTCGTCTTACCACAAATCATCTAAAAAAGTGATGTGTAGGAAGGTGCAATTATCTTTACCCATCACATTTTGTGTGTTAGGGAAAAACTCAGTTGTGAGGTCACATTGCACAGTTTGGTTAACTTGGCAGAACAGGTGAGACAGCTGTTCTTCAATTTGTTGAGCCCAACATCTTGCGATTAGTGATATAGAACTACCAGAGAATCCTAAACAACACTGTAGAACTCTGATGAAATTAATTGAAACTAATGATTGTGTTTGGTATCCCCTCAGTTTGGCGACCACATGAAGATGAGGAACCACCTTTGATGACCTACGGATGTCCACCTTCCCCAGCCCATTTGGCTTCGGCAACACATCCAACAAACTCTCCAGGAGGGAGGCTTTTACAGCTTATTACCCAGGAGGAAAAACTTAATCTTGACCATTTATTGTATTTATCATCTGGACTGAAGTGGTCCAAACTGTGAAGTCTGTGAAGGACTGAACGTACCCAACGGCACTTACCTGGCACGGAATGATCTGGACTGAACTGAGCTGAAGTGAATTTGGCTGGAGACAGATTAACTCACTTTAGTTCCACTGAAGAGAAATGAACTGAATTCATGCTAACCTGAACTGACGTTGGCTGACACTCTTTAATTTCTTCAAGAATACTCTCCTTTCATACAAACGGCTCTTTTCTGAGCCCCTTCCTTCAAAACGCCAAATCCTTTAAGTCTCCAACCCAGATTCCCTCACTTTCTCAGACCCTTTCCAAGGGTCGTGGACATTGTCGCAAATCTTATTGAGGAGGAATCATCTCCTCCTCCTCCTAAAATTCTCACAACTTTTTTCTTTCATCCAAACATGGACCTCCACAGGGCAGCCTTCAAGATGGAGAGCTCCTCCTACCTGCCCAATCCCTTGGCCTCCCCAGCCCTCATGGTCCTGGCCTCAACTGCTGAAGCCTCTCGAGATGCCTCAATTCCCTGCCAGCAGCCACGTCCATTTGGTGTCCCAGTTTCTGTTGAGAAAGATGTCCATTTGCCATTTAACAATGGTTCTTACACTTTTGCATCAATGTACCATCGCCAAGGCGCAGTCCCACCAGGATTCCCGAACAGGGATTTTCCTCCATCCCTCCTCCACCTCCATCATCAGTTTGCCCCACCTAACCTGGACTGCTCGCCAATCAGCATGCTGAATCACAGCGGCGTCGGCGCCTTCAGGCCTTTCGCTTCACCACCAGAAGATCGGGACGGGGCGCCTGGCGGGTATCAGTCTGCTTTCACCCCAGCCAAGCGCCTCAAAGGCTGCCTGGATGCAGAGGCTTCACCCCATCTGCGGTACTCTGATGCAGAGGGGAAAGAGTACGACTTCGGTGGTGCCCAGATCCCTCCTGGAGGTTCGCCCAGCAGCGCCTTGAAAGCAGTGGAGGACAGTGGGAAGAAGATCTTCGCTGTGTCAGGCCTCCTGTCTGATCGAGAGACTTCATCCAGCCCTGAGGACCGCATTGAGCGCTGTAAGTAGCAATTCATAGCTGTTCTACATTGCACTCAAGGAAACTAGAACCACATTGAACTGCACATACAGATGGGTGACAAATTATAGGAAAAATATGAATGGTTTGATGAATATGGCAATGACGTGAATCATATGCTACGGTCTTTACAGTCACCAGATCTCAACTCATTGAAACTATGGGATATTTTGGAGCAACATGTTAGACAGTGCTCTCCATCACCTTTATCACACACAAAATGACAGAATATATTTTGGAAGTATGGTTCATCCTTCCAGTAGAAGACTTAGAGAGTCTATGACAAGGAGCATTGAAGCTGTTCTGGAGGCTCGTGGTGCAACAACACCATAATAAGACACCAAAACAGTTTATGTTGGGTTTGTCACCCCATCTGTATGTAAGATTAGCTTGTAAGACATATTTTAAGACAAATTATTGCATAATGTGCTCACATAACAATGCATTTAACAATCAAACCACACAGACTTACACATAATTGTTCTGAAAGTCTCTTCCAGTGCAAACACAAATCAGCCCCAATATGATCTTGTAATGATACGAAAATATGTACAATATTTCAGTGTGGTAAAATGAAGGAACACACCGCATCACTTCCATTATGCATTTTCGTATGGTCTTCGATACATATTAGACACACCCCTAAAAGCACAATGTGCGGAGGATTTTCACAGTGTCACACTTCCAATACTCATCCCACATTTTATGAAAACAACTTAAACCACCATATTCTATGATTATTCTACAGACAACTGTAATAATTAAACCTGCAAACAAGACACATGCACAAACCTATACAGCAAGACACATAACAACACACAATCAAATCTAATTCTGGCTCTCAAATTAAAACCCAAATACAACTTGCTGCAATTTGTAAAATAATGCAAATTTTTACACTCTAGCATCACACACGCCAATAAACAATCCCATCTATGTTCTCTTGTCATCATCTCTCCTGGCTCTCCCTATCCTTGTTTCACAAGCCCACAAGCTCCACTGGTCACATTAGCATTCACCAGTGGAAGGATGCCATTTGGCCCTCACGCACTGGGAATCTAATTAGTGTTTGTGTGTGTGTGTGTGTGTGTGTGTGTGTGAGTGACTGGTTCAGAGACCGGCCATGCTCTTTGCCATCAGCATTCATCATAGCTCCATGCTGGCAGCCTTGTTGCCAAAAGATTTACCCACATACCCAAAACCTTGGCAGGTCTGTAATAAAAGGGAGGTGGGAGAGGGGTTGTGAGAGCTCCAAGCACAAACACACAAGCTTCCACAAACACTCTTCCAGGCACACAAACAGCTCTCAGCATGAGCACTGACATCTCCTACACATGTCAACAAGCTGCATCGGATCTCAGTGACAAATTAGGAGAGAGACAGACAGAGACGTGACTATAGTGTATAATTTGACTCAAAGAGAAAGTCTTCCTGTTTTTTCATCATTTGGACTCTCCTTTCTTAATTTCATATTATGTCCATTTCTATATCCTTTCTTTCATTCTTCCTTCACCTCTTGCGGATGGAGAGCCCGTGTGTGTGTGCGCGCGCGTTTGAGGGATGCATCCTTGATGGAACACATGAGAGACAGAGGCGACGACCTGAGACTGATCCGATAAAAAGACCACCGCAGGAGAGACAGAGAGGGTGAGAAAGAGAGGGATGAAGGAAGGAAATTGGGAAAATGACACCCGGTGGCTGGCTGGCTGGGGAGGAATAAGAAGGAGGACAAAGATATCAAAGAGCACATAAAGTGAGAGAGGGAAAGGGACAAGAACAAAGAGAGAAGAGAAAGAAGGAAATGACAACTCTGCTATGGAACTGGATCCCATTGTAGTCTAATTAGACTGCTGATTTCAAATCTTTTTCACATTCATTTGAAATACACATTTTCTGTTTGTGGTGGCTTTGAGCAAAAGCTACTGGAGTACTCGCAAAGTGCCTTGCTCAATAGAACTATGGTTCTTCAGTGTGGAGTACATCACTGTCATATGTGCCATGTTATCACTACAGATTTGTGAGCAGAGTAAGACTGCGGCCAGAAATAGAATAGGAGATGGGTACAGGGCTCCTGTGCTGTCTTTTGGAACGGCTGAATCCGTATCTAATCAGGTTAAATCTTGGCACAAGTAGCCTCCACCTCTAGCATAGGCTTCTAATGCAATTGGATGTGCAGAGGCACTGCTTACAGCAAAGAATTATGGGTTCTCCTTCACTGGTTTTGGCTGTCCAGTGGAGGCGTAAAGAACAAACAACACTTTGGTACAATCCCATGAGAACAGTGCTCTCGCTGCTTCACACACACATTAGCTAACTAGCAGCCTTCGTGCTGCTTCACACATACCTCTTGAAAATCTCACAGTGAAAAGAGGTTTATAATGCTGGGGATCATACAGTGTCATCAGAGATTCTGGTACAAACAATGTAATATTGTTGGCAGGAGTATGAAAATGGAAAAATTAAAACTACTAGATTACGTTTCATAGGTTTCCAAAACTTTAATTCTCAATATCGTAAGTGTATCTTAAGTTTGCTATGTTTCCATAGGCTACATGGTTTAACTCACAAGGGTGCATCGAGTGCAAGCATGACATTGTAGATTTAAGTCTGGCTTATGAACTTTGAATCCATTGATTCCATTCAATCTGTATCTTAACTGTGTTGATATTATTGGATAGAATATATAGCTGTCATTAAAATGCTGATATCTCTCTACTAAATTAATTACATGGACTCTAGGACTCTGTAGAAGTATGTTACTGTTTGGGCCACACGTCTGTGCATCGACTGCCGATAAATTTCAATAGTAACAATTCTTTTAAGTCATCAGCTTTTCTGGAGCTTTCAAACACATATTATGGTCTTCATCCGCGAATGGTCATCATGGAGATAGCTTAGTTGGCATCATGTGACTTCCTTTTAGGTTTGAACTTGTTTTTACTTTATTTGATTACATCCTGATCACATGAATTTGATGTCCAACTTTCCCGCAACTCCCCATTGCATAGTGCAATACTCACTGGCCTGCATACATGATAAAACACTAAAACAACTCTAACAGCTGGTTTGGGAAGACAGATATCCAAAGTGCATCTTGGAAAGATTTACACATGGATTTCACAATTCCACCATGGACACATGCTAATGTTTAGTGGAAGGTGATCTTTGACTCTCTAAAGCTCAAATTATCTTCCACATGCTCATGTCAGTGTCCACAAAACCTTTCCGCACACTTTATGACCTCTTGGACTGTATGACTGGACCATATATGCGCCAAATGTGTGAACACCTGTGTGATCGCCTATGCTAGTCCAGTATCCCTTGGAATTTTCTACATATGATGATGATTCTGCACCTCTCAATTTATATCCAAAGCCAAAGCTCAGTGCCAATACAGGGAGCATTGCACCCTATATATAGCAAGGCAGAAAGTAGGGGGTTGAGGTCAAGGTAATAGATGGACATGTAGCATGTCTGACTTTCAAGCAGGGTACCGGACTTCATGTCCTGTCACAGCCCAGCAACCAATGTCCACCGTAGCCACAATTTTTCCCCAACCTTAGCCATATATAGGTGCTATGCGCAGATATTGCAGAAAGTGAATATTTTTAAAGATTGGGCATAGAAAAAAGTTGCAATCGAATGTAACCTTAGGTTTAGAAGAATCATCCAATATGGATGATCTTGTCTGGCGATAGTGTTGCCTATGCAAATACCCAAAGTAGTATAAACACAGCTGCCTGCAGTCCAGTTTGGAGTATATCTGAGCCTCAACACCTGTCCTGCAACTCCATTTCATGCAATCTAGTAACAAAAAAACTATGTTTAGTAATAAAAAATATTATGCAGATTCTCAACACATCTGTCTTGCATTCAAGCCATTTACATCTTGAAAATATGTGTTGTACTATCCTATTACAACCGAATCATTTGTCATGCTAGTTAATCCCAGGTGTGAAGGTGATCCTTTCTTCTTTGCTTCACAAAACCCTACAACCCTAACTTCCCCGGGTGCAATTCTGCCCATGCCACTCCAAGCAACAGCGGCCGACTCTTTGCTAAGCCCTCCAAAATCCCCCCACTGCACCGCCAGGCACGTTGGCTGTTAACTAAACCCGCTAACCTGTCAGCCGCTAAACCTGCACATAAAGGCCCCATCATGCCTTAAGAGGACTATGCATGTCATATTATTGGAAAAGCTATTACAATTTACTGTATTCACACTGTAAGGTTTTAGCGCAAGAATGAAGGGGTGCAAAGCAGAGTACTGCATATACAGTAAAGGAAAGAATGGAATTATAGGATGTGAATTAATGGGGATGTTGACAAATGGAACAATCTGTCGTCGCAGTACTCTTGTTTGTTTGTGGAGGGGATTTGATGTTTTTGCACGACATGTCAATGAAGGTTTGTATGTGTGTCAGTATCCAGCACGTTCCACCATCTTTGTTTTCCTCTGCCTCTTACTTATCTTTTGTTCTCTCCTACCATCTCTCCATAATTTTCCTGTCCTTCCTCCACTTCCTCCCTCCTCCTCCTTGTGTGTGTGTGTGTGTGTGTGTGTGTGTGTGTGTGTGTGTGTGTGCATCTCCCCATATGAGTGTGTGACAGCTGTAGTCTGTTTGTTTACATTCTCTCCACTCTCCACATTTACAAGGCTGAGAGAGATTTACACTGAACCTGACCCTGAATGCCTAACCCAGCTTCCTCATCTTTCTTCTTTCTGTCTTGTTTTCATTTGCCAGTTGACATTTTCTACATAAGACTCCCTTCTTCAGCCTGTTTTCTGGCAATTTCTTGCCATAAAAAAGAAGGGCATCTTGCCCTGAAACTTTCATGTGGCCATATTAAAAAGTCATATTGGAGTGCTGTCCTAGTTTTTCTTTTTCATTCTTCACTACATTAGGATCTAGCACCCTAGTCTTCAAGGTCTTATCATGAGTTTAGTGCGTTGTGTCTTATCATTTCCTACACACACACAATTAGACAAATACGAATAAATACAAGAAAATAAGACTGAAAAAGTCAACAAGAAGACAAATGTACAAGTGGAAAAAGAAAAGAAACAGAAATGGCTGGCGGGGAAAGAAAGCAAACAAATTCTTTTAGCACAGACTGAGGGGAAAGGAACGTATGAGGGAGGAAGGGAGGGAGGGAGGAAGGGGGGGTGAGATAAAAGAAAGGATGAAAGCAATAAGAAGAAAAAAAAGGTTGTGGGAAGGAAGGAGAGAGGGAAAGAGGGAGGATGGCAAGATGCGTAGCTGAAATGCAGATCCCATCTGCCTGACTGAAATAAAAGCAGAGGAATTCTTAAGACAGCACCAGATGCACAGGTAGAAATCGCTGAATTTGTGCAGTATTCACAAATAGTCACAATCCTAGAAATTAGAACTTAAACTTGCCTATTTCTCGTATTCCCGTCGATGAAACAGTTTCAATGTTTAACAGTGTATCACACACAGCTGTTAAAACACACAGCGAGAGGCATCCTCTTCATCCTCCTCTTCGCCTTTCTTCTGTTCTTTTTTTGGTGTTGCCTCGTTTCTTTGTTTATCTTCATCCTTTTTTTTCCCTCCCCTCTTCCGCAGAGCAAATGTCATGTGTGTTGTTTCTTTCTGGGGACGAGTAGAGCAAATTGTTGTAGCTATAAAACAAAAAGTCACAGTGGAGAAAAATAAACTGGGGAAAAAAGAGAGTTATCACAAAGGGAAGATGATGATACTGATGCTGATGGATGACAGATTTTATTTGGAATTTTGTTTGCCTCTTTGGTGCTAAGCAATCGTTACTGTGGGATTTCTGCACTGCACTTCCCACAAGCCACCTGTCAATCAAACTATTCAAGCGGGGTTCTGGTGTTTTCAGATTCTGCAAGTGGCCATCTTTGACTGTTAATGTCTGTTTTTAAAAAGAAAATGTATTCATCTTCCCTTCCTTTCCATTTCTTTCTCTCCCTGCCGTGGTATGTAAGGAGTTAAAAGAAAATCATCCAAGGAGACAGAAACGCTCATCCTTCTCCTTGTCCTCACAAAAATCTGCCCTCCTTCACCCCCCCCCTTCCTTCCATCTCTGCCTGTCACGGTCTAGTGGCAGGGTTAAGTTAAGTAAGAGTGTTCTAATAATTAGGACTGGGACTCGTCCGCCTGCCTGCCTGCCCGTGTGTGTGTGTGTGTGTGTCTTCCTGTCAGTGCTTAGCCAGATGTTAAAAGGCTTGTCCCTCTCATGTTGCCTCCCTGTCAGTCTCCACTGTGTGCCACACACACACACACTCACCCACACACACATATTGGGGACTGTCCTGCTTGTGGTGGCTTTGTTTACCCCCGAGTGTGTGCCCTTCTGCCCTTCTGGCAGCTCCCCCAGGGTGACGATTGTGTGTCTGTTTCCCTGTCAATACCAGCCTTCATGCACCTGATCCATACATATAGCCCACATACTGTATGTAGCTTTTGGTTTCTATTTATTGGGACTTCAAGTTTTCTCTTTTGCTCTTAGAAACATTCATTTGGAATCTGGAAATATTTTCTTTCTGTCTCTCTTTCAAGCCATTCCTTTCCCTTCGCTTTCTTTCTCACTGGGTGGCGACTGGAAGCAAGCAGTGATTGTCTAAGTGTGTGTGTGTGTGTGTGCAATTGTGTGTGTCACTTGGTGTGAGTCGTCTTGCGGTCATTGTTGCGACGCTGTGCAGATCAAGGATTAGTCGCTTCCTGTCGAGCCTTTTGTTGGCCCAGCCACTCCATTTGGACACAGATCACTGTGTGTGTGTGAGTGTGTGTGTTTGTGTGTGTGTGTGGAGGAGTAGGTTACACAAATGAGCCCGCTGGAGCTGGTGTAAGGCAAATGAAGGACAGTGGATGAGATGAGAGGATTCCCTCTGTGGCGCCCTGCAAAATGTTATCCAGCCTCGAAAGTCAATTCATCTTATTTTCACTCTTAAAATAGGACTTCTTTTTTTTTTTTCTTCTTCAAATGAGCGAACACCTGCCAATATGGTGACATAATACTTCACTTGCTCCCACTGCTGTTTTACTTGATTCAGGGATTTTCAGTGGAAACATGTAAAAAAAAATCAGATAGACCACATCCAGGACAGGATGTCACTTTGCCTTCAGGGAATTCTCAAAATAGTTTTCTTCGAAGTAAAAATTACACAAGTCCTCCAGCCCATATTGAGACGGTCTCTCTCTTTCTCTCTCTCAAACACACACAAACACACACAGACCCAGGTGCGTAACGTCCCGAGTTCCGGAATTCCACTTTGTTCCCCTGGTGATGTCAGCTTTGGCCAATAAAAGCCCTGCGTTAAAACTCCACTGAGCCTCATAGAACCACAGCACACCTGGCAACACAACACACATTTAGCTTTTAATGTGTACACACACATACGCACACACACACACACGCGCGCTCACATAAGGTTATGGCACGCCACAGGCCTGAACTTACACCTGCATCTGACTGTCTTACATTTTGGTGGAATTCTTTTCAGAAAAGATGCAGGATTTGTTTCTGCACCAAAGCTCATTGACTTTTTTGCACAAAACATGTAAATATACTGTACCATCTGTCACTGCCAGAGTTTCTAGTAGTGGTGAAAAGAGTGAATGGGCATTGTGTAGAAAACAGCTCCAGCATGTCTATCTTCTTCAGTAAAGATCAAGACAAAATCTGTGGTAATCCTTTAAGTCGTGTGTTTAACTTTACCAAAGAGTCCCAATTAATCTGAAAATACACAGTGTTAATGTGTATTCTGCTCTGTACAACGCCACATGTTGGACCTTCAAGTCTGGCAGAAGCAGAGATGTGCTTATTTCTCAAGAGAGTTCCAGCATTCGGATACCTCCTAATGCAGATGTGTTAAGAGATCCTTCTCTCTTCAGCCTGGCTCTGTTTCTCTTCTCATCTCTTCCTCCTCTCTTTCTCTAGCCTTCCTTTTCCTCCATCCTTCTCCTCCCTTCCTCCGTTCTGTCCTCCTCTCCTCCTCACCCCCTACCTCTCCTCTCCTCTCCTCTCCTCTCCTCAGTAATCTAATCTGCAGCCAGTTTGTGGATGCAGTCTAGTGTGACAGGCCTCCCCCCTTGCTTCTCTCACTTACACACACACATACACACACACACACACACACACACGCACACACACAAACAGCAGGCCTGTTTCCAAAAAGCCCACTTGCTTGGCAGAGCCACCCCCCTGTCTTTGGTCACACCCTCTTTAATATTGAATTATTCATCAAATCTGATTGGTTCCTGCTGATGGCGGCCATGATGCGAGCGAACAGTTTGTGTGTGTGTGTTTGTGAGAGGGGGGGGGGGGGGCTGTGGGTTCGAGATCGTTAGCTGTTCTTAACGCACTGTCGCTTCACTAAAGCTGGACTGGCCTGTTACTTAGCACTCGCACATGCACACACACACCTTTTTTTTTTTTACAAGAGCGACTAAACCACTTGCACCTGTAGATTTTTTGGAAGTGAAACACGTTTTTAAATAAGGAAGAATTTTTTTCGTGTTATTATTTGACGGCAAACTATTCTTTCACCGAAGGTGAAAGTTGGCAGTTAGTGATCAGATGTCAGTGCATGTCGTCACGTTTGATTTCTTCCTCCTTGCTGTTAAAAGTTGCAGCCATCCCAGAGGGAACAAAGCTTAGCATCTGCTGCAAAAAAGGCCTCTAAAGTCCCTTAAAAGGTGAAACAAATCAATAATGGGTGTTTTATATGCATGTCAGAGTGTGTGTGAATGCGTTTGTGCATGCTCATATGATTTGCATGCACCAGAATCTACACTATTCAATATTGGGAGTGCGCTCTGGTAGCGGCAAAGACTTAAAGGTCTCATTGAAGTCCTGTGTATAAACAGGCTGTTATATCACCTTCATTTCCTTACAATATGTACTTTTGTCATAGCAAATTCTAGTGAAATGCTAATTCCCATACTAACATTAGCACGACAGCCACATTTTGAAGTGCTCCAACCAAAAGGCCCATCTGATAACATTGATTTCCCTCGTTTGAAAAGTTCCCTGCTCGTGAGGCGCTTCAACTCCAAAACATAATGGTGTGTGTCTCTCCTACAGCATGATCAGGTTTAGCCGCAATATTCCCACGTACCTCCAGTGTGTGTGTGTTTTTGTATGCGTGTGAAATTGCCTTCATGCTGCAGGCTTTGTTAAAGGCATAAACAGTCGATGATCACGGATTTGCCCGCACTTCAGAAAACGACGTGGATAAAGAAAAGGATGAGTGTGTCTGTGTGCGTGCGTGTGTGTGTGTGTGTGTGTGTGTTCGATACCTGAAATGCCTCGCAAGACACTTCACGTTGACCCTGTGGTGCCTCTGCATATCTAGAAGGCATTAGAGGGACATAGAGTCTGTCCATCCATAGGGTGTTTTTTCTACCTTGTGCTTGAGTCTGTAAGCAGAGCTGCACTCATAAAATCTCAGGTTTGAGTTCAGGTAATGGCCTTTGGTGCAGGTCACAACCTCTCAGTGAATTTTCAAACGAAGAAAGGCTCATTCTATTGAAACTCAAGAAACCCAAGTTACCTCTTCATCCTCATCCTCCTTATTCACACCCCTCTCCCTCCTTCCCTCCACCCCTCTCTCTTTTCTTCTCCACCCCCCCACCCCCCGTCACCGGGTTTGTGTGTGTGTGTGGAAACCCAGCCCACTGTTCAGCAGATGAATAATTTAGCGGTGTGTGTATCATCTGTTTACCGTGCTAATCCATCTGTCAGCAGGCACCTATTGATTCGCGCCTGCCTGGTAATTGTGCATCCGCGCCACACACACACACAAATGCACATTCACAAACACACACATTACTAGACGTACACACACACAGGCACACTGGTGCATCTATATGATGTGCAGGTTAACTCATATTCAGATCCTGTAGTTGTCAGCTGGCCAACCACTTCATTTTCATTGAGTGGAACTGATTTTAGGGTCAAGGTCACAAAAACTCTGATATTGGACGCAACAGCTTCAATTCAGACTGTTTGTCAGACATATATGTGTGTGTGGTTTTTAAAACTGCACTATTGTTTTTCTGTATCAGCTAATGTTGTTTGAGGTTCATGCTTTCATCTGAAGACAAAACAAGAAATACACTTGATAATATAAAATGCCCGTGCAAATGTCCATATGTCACAATTGGGACATAAAAAGCCCACTGGAACTGAACCAAAAAAAGCTTAAAAATATCACATTACAAACATATAACATTTGGATGTTTTCATTAATTTTAAGTATAGACAATAAAAAGGAAAAAATATAATGACACAGACAAAAAAACCCAAACTGTATAAAAGAAAAATAGTGACTCAAGTACTCAAATCAAAATGTAAACTGGAACTGCAGTTGAGAGTCGGTGACAAGAAAATTCCATAGAAAGCCACTTCCTGATTTGACTTAAAGAAAAGTAACCTCAGCTGTTGTTCCGAGGGGGAGCCAGTGGCTGCATTGATTCCAAATTGATTCTAAAATCTGACAGTGAAAGGGGGAAGTGGGTAGAACTTAAAAGGAAAGATATTCTTATTATCGGCTCACTTGCTGATTCTATTAGCAGAATTGTTTCCGCATGTTGTTTGATAGTCTCTCTTTCCATTCCTCCCTCTTTGTCTTTTTATTCCGCCTTTCTCTCTTCATCTTTTTGCTAGTTAGAACGCGTTACTACTTTGTCCCCTCTGGATTTATCTTTCCACCTAAACACAATTTGCGGCCTTCTAAACATTTGCAAAATAAAGGTGCCCCCGTACATAGTTTTTTAGAATATTTAAATAGGCTCTTCTTCTCAGCAGCTACAGTAAATTCTATCCCTTCTGATTCTCCCTTTCTTTATAAGTGTATGAATTACATTACAGAATTACAGAATCAGTATTTGGACATTTAGTAAATAATTATGTAAAAAAGTAAGAAAGAAATAGTTAACATACATGTAGAGAGACAGTGGGAGAAAGAGAGAGACTATAATGAATCCATGGGTGACCATTGATGGTTGTAATTATCAAATGGCTGGTTTTAAAAGCTCATTGATTGCTGTCATTAGCTCCATGAGTGATTACTAATTGCTGCTCTAGTACGTCAACCACACCGGGCGCATACACACACACATAAAAACATTCATCAGACACATTCATACTTCTGCTTGAATCCACATGTCTGATTTGATTATCAGCGAAACGGCGAGGAGTGATTGAGGGACACAGCAAAATAAAATAATGTAAGGAAGCGAAGAGGAGGAGAGAAGCTGTTTGTCTGGATGTGCACACGGCTAGAGATGAAGATGAACCATTCTCTCGCTATCACTTCATTCTCATAATCCACATCATATGATCCATTTCAAACGGCTTCGGGCCCTTTTGATCAGCTTAGCAATCGCATCCATTAGATGTCAATTTGAATTATCACGAGCAGTAATATCCAGCATTTAACACTATTATCCACTTAACCCCCGCAAGTGTTTCTGTGCTGTCAGACCTCACAGCCCACGTGATAATTTACATTCAATAATCATTCTTTATAGATCCATATTTGTTTGATTTCAACCTTTTTTGCCATGCTCAGTTTAAAATGTTCAAATTATTATTATTACTATTTTTTTTATAAATAAGGACAATAAAACTACAAACTACATGCAGTCTGGGAAAATAAAACGAGGTTTGACTGTTACTTCCGAACATGTTCAATGATTGTTAATACCATACATTTCGTCATGTATGAAATATTCACCAAATCAGGCAAGACTTCGCAAAATGCACCACTGTAGTCATTCTCAGAATGACATTTTAAGCAATAAAATGTGAGATTCATTTTTAAGGGTTGTCAACTCTAAGGGACATTCCTGGAAATTAAGAGAAGTGGCTTATGATGATTGACAAGATATTACCGGGACGCCTAGGGGTTTGGTCTGTTCTTTAGGTCACTACCACACTGATTTCATTTTTCCTTACTTTCTGTTATAATGACAATAAAAATACTTTTTGCATCCTCGCTCGTCTTTTCCTGACCGTTGAGTCAACCTCTATCTTCTGCTCCTTCTGAAAGTTTTCCAGTCCACTTTTAGAAGTTGACAATATAGTTCCCCGTGTTATGCTAGAAGATGCATATGTACATATGTGCGGCAAAACCGTCCTAGCTTAGATTCTAAGCATTTAAAATGATCACTCTGTGGCCAAATTTCCTCATCAGTTAGCAGGGGGCACATTGGAATCAGGTGGGTGAAAAGAGTTGCAGTAGCTTGCTTTGATGAGAGGTAAAAGTCAAGAGCAGGGGGGCTAATATAGCACTTGTGCATGTGTGTGTGTGTGTATGTGTGTGTAATGTGTATGTCAGTTTAGGTTTAATTGTATGTGTCTGTTTTTATCTCTTCTTTGTGTTATGTGTGTGTTTCCTGCTCTGAGTTACGACACTTACCCAGGCTGTAGGTAGATTGTTCTGCTGTCCAAACCTGGCTTCCACCGCCCTTCTCTCTCTCTCTCTCACACACACACACACACATACAGTGCAGACATACACACACGCAGCGGGGTACGCAGCAGGGTTCATTTCGATGTGGAACGTCTAATATCACATCCCTGCGGCAAAATGCTCGGAATTCTGCCCTCCTGGAGAAGCGTCACATCTTTGTGCGTGCGTCTCCTTCCATCTGTTTGTATGTGTGGGTGTGTTTCTCCATCTATATGTTTGTGTGTGTGTGTCTCCATCTGTGTGCGTGTGTGTGTGTGTGTGTGTGTGTGTGTGTCGGGGTTTTAGAAGCAGGCAGGGGCTTAGCAGAGCAAAAGAGAGCAAATCTGTCAGCTCTCCCTGGGCAGACAACCCTTCTGACCCTCATTCAAAGACATATTGATTCTCCTCTACACCCAACAGGGGAGGGTGTGTGTGTGTGTGTGTGTGTGTGTGTGTGTGTGTGTGTGTGTGTGTGTGTGTGTGTGCGTGTGTGCAAGTGCTTAACACAGCCTGATCTTTCCTCCTTGCTTCCTTCATAAGCACAGAGCCTTGTTCCTGCAGCGTTGTTAAATAAGATAAAACATATTTGATTGTGTAATCAATGAAACCGTTTTTTATACTTTGTGTGCGACTCCACATAGACACTAGGGTGAAAGATAGATTTTATTCCAACAATTAAAACCACAGATCTTAAAACACAGCCTGACCTAGTTTTTGCTGTTCTTTAGGGTTTTTATCTGTCTTGCTCTGTTTCCTGTCTGTTACATACTCAGTTTTGGTTCTGGAAGGAGTGTCAGTGGGTGAAAAAACACAAACCAAGCGAGCCACAGAGACGAGCTCTCAGCTTTTCTCTCATCTCAGCACTAACACTATATTAAACCTTGCTGTGCACTTGTTATCTCTGCCTTGTTTTCCAGGAAGAAGCCTAATGACCTATGGGACGTCACCAGCCGGGGCTCTGCAGTCTGTTAGGGGCCCTGTGTGTACTGTCATGTAATTGTCAGAGCAGTGTCGCGCAAAGATTGGGTCAGGACAAAAAGGCCAGTGGTGGAAAGATTAAAATCGCCCCTCCCAAAATCATACTGAAGATGGTGTTAACTAAAGCTTGTGCCTGTGGGTAGGCAAAGACTGTGAAGTGACTGCAGGGTGGGTCCATCACAGAACAGCGGTTACGGACCTGGACTGTCTCTGTGTACTTCACAACAATATACTGCAGAGGAAACAGTAAAACTGAAAACACACTTTTCTAAATATTTCCTGCCAATCAATTGTGCTAAAAATGGAAGAAGTATTATCTCTGAACTCACCTTTACATTTCCAAAGCAGGGTAAGCACTAATAGCAAATTTACAGAGAACTAGGAAGTGCTTGTGTTCAGTAGCTACACGTGAACACGTGATCAAAAGCCAGTGTAATAGGAAACAAGATTAATTTAGTCTCTTGATTTTGGCTCAAATGCTAACATGCGGCAAAATAACTTTGTCTTTTCTTGCATCCACATAATTAAAACGTTTAAAATATATAATTAACTTCACTACTTACATTAGTAAGTAATAGTAATAGTTCAACTTTTGAGGAGATACGCTTATTTGCTTTCTTTCTGAGAGTGAGACAAGAAGATTGATATCAGTCTCCTGTCTGTGTGTCAAGCAAGGAGCTGAAATCTGGTTGCTTTTAGCCTAGCTTAGCGTGATGGTAGCAGTCATGGGAAACAGCTAGGTAGCAATGTAAAAAGTTCAAATATGGACCTACAAACTGGCTAATTAAGTTGTTGTATCTTGTTTGTTTAAAAATTCTAATTACATTTTTAGGAGTTTTTTGTTTGTTTGATTTTTGACATGTTATTTTGGTGAACATGTTAGCAAACAGTTGTCCATTTAAACATGCAGAAGATATGGAGCAACATTAGCATTCATTTGGAGTCGTGCTTTAGTTTACCTGATGAATGTTAAGTCCAATATTCACTCTCCTTTTAGCTCTGCTTTGGTCTCCTGAGGGATATATGTGGTTCGTTAGCAGCTAAATGCTCCCATATGTTCACAAGCTAGTCGCTAACTTTGTCCATGTGCCATTTGGTGCCGGGCAGGTAGCGTACAGTGGGTTTATCAACACTTTTTTCGCTGAAAATAGCTGCCTGCTGCAACTGGAAACGATGCTAATTAGAGCTATTAGAGAGAACCAAAACAGTAAAGTTGTGGGTTGGAAAAAACAATTAGCTAAATGCCATAAAAAAATCTCCGTAGAGCTGAAGAGAACTGCAGGGTTGGGTGATAATTCTCTGTGGGTTCGCCACTACAAGTGACACCTGTCAAATTACACATAGTCATTTGACGCATTGTTCATATAAAAATATTGGCTAGTGCAGCTTTAAACAGTAAAAGTAGGAATAAAGGGATTTAACCTACACAGAAAAACACAACATTGACTTTGCGTCAATGTCAGGAAGGCTCATTGCATGTATGTGTGTTTGTGTGTGTGCTCACTGTTGGGTCACATGTCTTGCGACCTGGCACAGAAGCACAGCGCAGGGTCTCTGGTAATAGCTGGTCACTGGGGGCAACCGGTCATGGCAGTTTGTGTGTGTGTATGTCAGAGGGGAGTGTGGGCTGGGAGGTAAAGACTCCTACATGGTGGGGTTGTTGTCTACAGCGTGGAAGGGCCGCGGTATAATGTCAACCACCCGAATGCTGACCCCGCTCCTGCCAGCGCACACACACACACACACAGACACGGTCAGTGGTATAAGCTGAAAAGTGTTGGCTGCGGTAATGAAAGGCAGGTGCACCAGGAGGCTGTCATAGTAACAGGATGAGGAAATGAGAGAGGACAAAAAGAACATGTGAAAGTCAAAGTGGGTGAAAAAAAAGTGGCGAGAATGGCTGATGGACTTGTGGATGTTGATGTTTAATGTTTACGTAAGTGGGACAGACACAAGTGTTTGGTCGGATTTATATGGCAAGACAGATGTAAGACCAGAAGACATGCAGGAAGCGTGTGTGTGTGTGTGTTTGTGTGATCTGTGTAGTTAATGCATTGTAGCACCTGAGGGCACTTTGACCACTGCTGCCCTGCCGTCACTGCATTCATAATTCCCTGTCAATACACACACACACACACACACACACACACACTGAGGTGGCTGGTGTTTGATGTCTGGCATCAGGCATCCATCACCTCCTTACACACACAAACACACTCACACACAAATTTGTATGGTCAGAATGCTAATTGTGGAATTTGACCAGAGGGTTGACAAATTATCCAAGGGCATTTTTAAATATTCAGAATCCTGTAGCTTTAAAGGTGTATAACACCCAAAGTATGCTATTAATACTTATTACCTAAACAGATCATCATGAGAGCGGGAGGCCTCAGATAGATCGCAACGCAAACTGGCAACGCTGTGCACAATACATTTGTAATAATCTGCAATGTAATGTGCCGTTTAGGGTGTGGCCTAGAAACCGCTACCAGATGGCATCATGGGACGTCGAGCATGGTGATTTGATGAGTTAAATAAAGCAAACTCAGCAATTCAAAGCTAAATGATGGATTGAAAGTTGATCTGTTACATAACATATACAGTTTATATGTTTTAAATCAATTATTAGGATCATTTCCTCAATAAAATACTGTCTAGCAGCAAATCAAAATTTGCACATTTCTTATTTTACTTTGTCTCTTTTGCGTTTCATTAATTGCCATCACATTACGATTGCAGCATATAGAATAAAAATGACACTGTCTTCTTCATAACCGAGTGTAAGCTCACACTCTCTTACAGTTTGTGGATGACATGATGTGGCATTCTGAAACCACACAGATTTAGAAGCGCGGATTTGAATCTGTGACTGAACTCGATTCAGATCATAAAAACAACAATATACACACCTCGTCTCTATCTGTTTCCCTCTGTCCTTTCCCTACCTTTGTCACTGTCTCCTCTGTCTGTCTCGCTCTCACACACACATATAGGCACACATGCACACACACACACACACACACACACACACACACACACAGTGCGGGCCACAGATGGCATGGTGGTGTCAGGGTGAGAGGGGTTTGTTAGGATCAAAGAGCTCCAGTGTGTGGCCCCTCCACCCTTCACTTGCTTTCTTCTTCTCTTTCTGTTTGTCATTTTATTCCTCCCCTTCCTTTGCTTTCAATCTCGCTTCCTCTCACCCCCCCACCCCCTTTTTCTCTCTCGCTCCGTCTCTCTTCATTTTTTCCCCTAATCTGTCCATCAGAAGTGTTGATAAATTATTCATGCCTCTGTCTGTCCCCGAAGCCCTGTCACCTCTCCTCCACTCGCCAGCTCCTCTGCTTCCTCTCTTCTGTCGCCCTCATCCCTTCGTCCCTCTCTGGCCTCCTCTTCCTCCTCCTCCTCCTCTCATCTTCTTTTCCCTCCGCTCCACCTCCTCCTCCGCCTTCTCCTCTCTCTCTCTCTAGTCTTGCAGAAAGCTCGACCACACACGATCCACCATCAAAACTTAAAGCGGTACGAGTAAATAAAAAAGATTTTAAATGATTCCAGCAACTTTAAGCAATTTTTTAATGGCTGCGTTTGGTGCAAAATTAATCTAATATAACCCAGACTTGATCTTTTTAATATTCCTCAAGATTCCTCCAAATATTTTTTGGGCTACAAGCTTGATGGGTGAGAATTCAGGCCTTTATTGGAGGTTAAAATATTTGTTTTGTCTATGGCAGGATTGATTGAAGCCTAATTAATTAATTAATTTTGTGGCCCTTTCCTTTATTTCTGCAGGATAAATGGATAAAAGAGAAAGAAAGGAATTGAAAAGCACTAAAGACCTCCTTCAACACCTCCTTCCTTTCTTCCTCTCTTTCCTTTGCACCCCATTCCCTGCATCTCATATCCTGCCAGTTGGAGTGCAAAATACAAAAGAGTAAAAGAGGTGAAAGAGGTAGAGTGAGGAGAAGACAGAGAAAGATGCAATTGAAGAAGTAATCTTGTGGCTAATCCAACATTCTCTCCCCAAACAATTAAACACTGGTTTATGTCTGCTTATACTGTAGAGCACTTACTTCCAAACACACGCACACAGACACTCAAACGCAGTTTTCAGGGAGATAAAGTTTGCTGCGGAAAGCTATTAATCATAGGAAATCCAGATGAATGCAAAGTTAGGGAGTCTAGTGATTAGTGATAAATTGCCTTGTATTTCCCCATAGGTGGTGTGTGTTTGTGTGTGTGTGTGGTGAGGATTGTATCTTAGGTATCAGTATGTGTGTGTGTGTGTGTGTGTGTGTGTGTGTGTGTGTGTGTGTGTGTTGGCTGATACAAGGGTGTAAAGCACTTGGGCTGAACCCTCTGGTTATTAGAATGCAGCTATGTGCGTGCGTGTGTGTGTGTGTGTGTGTGGGTATGTGTGCGTATGTGTCACATATGGTCTCTCTCTCAAAAGATGGGCCTGTCTCAACCACTCTCATCCCCTGTTACCACAACGATTAATACATTTAAAAAAAAAATGTCCCCTCCACTTTCCCTTGGTGCCGGTCTCAAACACACACACACACACACACACACACACACCCACACACTGCTCACTATTCAGCGGAGGTTACTGCTACATCAGCAGCACACACAGCACTGCCTTTAGAGGCTGATCAATCTGTACTGCTGCTTGCGCTGATGAAGTCTTGAAGACAGAGAGAGAGAGAGGGAGAAATGGAAGGTGGGGAGGGAGAACGAGGAGGAGGATGAGGATGAGGAGGAAGAGGAGGAAAGGGAGTTGGGAGCACAAAGAGATGGAGGGAGATGAGAGAAGACAAAGACGTGTAAAGGGGGACAAAGGCTAGGTGGAGGAGTTCAGGACAAAAATGAGGAGAGCAAGGAAAAACATGAGCGATAGGTGGGATGATGATGACGAGTCTCTAAAAGAGAAGGAGGAAGGCAAAAGGAGGAGAAAAAACGAGTCATGGACAACACAGCAAGGTTACCAAAAGCCTAGAAGAAGAAGTGATATAAACAGAGGAAGTGAAGAAGGAGATTGAATACTTGGAGAAGAAGCAAAACCAGCCCATCATCCAGAGCAGAAGCCCATCACATGGATCTCTCATTTAGTTGTAGTCAGTCCAGGTTCAAGGACAGACAGACAGATGATATACAGAAGCAGAGTGCTTGAAATTCATCCCTAAAAGCAGGGATGCATGGATAATATTGACTTTAGCTGTTACATTTTGACAGACAGGGGGACTTTATGACCAAGACACGGCAGAGGCATGTTAGGCTTGAATAGACGTCTTTGTTTGGCAGGGGGGGAAATTGTTTAACAGAATGGAGACTTTCTGACATTGTGTTGTTTTAAAGAGCTGTCATAAGGGTTCGAGATTGATAATGCATGCAGTGTTTTCAGGCAATCTTGCCAAGAACTGGGGTCAAGTGAGCAGTATTTTATCACGATATATCGTTCTGATGCTCATTTGTTCATACAGACTTCTCTCAATTCTTTCTTGATACCTTCACAGGGAACTACTGTACTTGTAAAAAGACCTGTTTTTCCTTGACATGGTTTGTGTGGTATATTAGAGGCAGGTCATGTTGTGTGACCCATGAAACTTGTTAGTACAAAAATGATCACATCTGAAAAATACAGGATTGTCAATATTTGAGAGAACGGAGGACCCAAAATAGAAGAGGAGTATAAAGACCTCCACAAAAGAGGAATGTTTTTTAGGCAGTTACGTGACAGGAGTTGATGGTACAAATAAGTCTTTTGAATAAACTGAGGGAACTTATTACCCCATTAGTGTGAATACCATCATACAAAATACCAGGGAAGTAAATGGCCCAGTACAGAGAAAATCAAAAGAAGCTCAGATAGATATTGTGACTGACTAGTGCTAGCATGTTTTTAGATTTCTTTTAAAACTTTAATGGTTTATGGTTAATGGACAAATTTTCACGAAATGTATTCCACCATAGTGTTTCAGCTTGACTTTGATCACGTTATCATATTGACGCTTTCACAAAGTATTGTTTGACCCACTTTGAAGCATCTGCTATTCCAGAACACATCACAGACTATTCCAATAAATCTCTCAATGTTCCAATTTGAGAAAAAAGGGTTGAACCTGAATATAAACCACCATTTTCAGCTTTTTCCACAACATTCTCTTACACTGATTGTTTTCCTTCCTTGCTCCCTATCCCTGCTTTTATCAAGTTTTTTCTATGTCCATCCATCTCAGTTCATTCCCCCCCCCCCCCGGATTTACCCTCTGCTATGTCTCAGACAATATGTGAAATATATTTTTTTACTCCTTCCCTCTCCCCTCATCATTGCCGGTGATAAATCCATAGCTATCTATGACAGCTTTGTTGCTGCTGGGAGGCCCCTCCTGCCTTGTTTGGCTGTGATTCCAGCCGACAGCTTTAGGAGCGTGTCTTTATTTAAGAGCTGCTGTAATTACACAGGCTTTAGCATATGTAGACGGCCAGATATGATTCAAGCCACCAGGACGGGGAGAGGGGGAGCTCAACGGGTGAATGAGAAGAAAGATAAAGCACAATGGCGGGAAGCGCAAGAGAGAGAGAGAGAGAGAGGGCGAGAGAAAGAGAGGAGATGGAGAGAACGAGGGCAGGAAAGAGACAGAGAGGGAGAGATATGGTGAGCAGGACAGACTGATAGAGCAATTGAGAGACGAGGAGAGGGCAGTCGGGAGGGGGAGAGGAAGAGATATGGTTTGGCAAATAAAAGAGGAGCGCGACGCTGCTGCAAACTGTTCGCCTTATGATGCCTCATTAGGGCTTAGGGCTGCAGATAGTGCCTGTTAGAGAGATCTATGGCCTCAGCGCTGAGAGAGAGAGACAGAAGGGGAGAAGGAGAAGGAAGAAGAGGAGAGAAGAGGGAGAAAGATGCAGATATACACAGTAAAAACAACAAGAGAATGAAAAACAAAGATTAAAACTGCTGTGTGTACAATTACTTATAATTGTATGATTAACGCAAACAAATAGATAAAATCGCTAATAAAACTTAAAGGAGCTTGGATTCCAGTTCACGGGTACTTTTCTATTTTATTCTGCTTGATTTTTTGGTATCCAGCAGCTATCCCAGTGATCTTTTATGGCTGTGCACATACATTTTTTCAATGTTGGCACTCCTCTCCTGACACCTAGTTTGTTCACAAGTGACGCTATGGCAGACAATGCCAAATCTAATCTATAGTGAAGTATAATAATGAAAGACCCTGTTTTTAATGAAACAGAAATATAAAAAAGGTGTTTGATACTATTTATGACTGGCATTTATTCTGCTGTTGCAAATCAATGTATGTAGACTCATTAGCTATCTCTCTATAAAGTATTTCACATTGTCACTGGCAGAGTCCGCCATTCACTCCCTGGATTTGTATGGAATACACATGCACAGGGAATAAACAGGAAACAATGCATGCACGTACTGGACAAAATTTGGGAGACAAGAGCCAACGCATGCACACATTGCACATAACATGTGCCCATATTCTTTCATTCTGTTGACCGGCTTCTTTAGTCTTAGTAATGTTGCCAAGTCAAACAAAACTGAACTCTAGTGAATTATAAGAGAGCTGTTTGTTTTCTCCTATAATGAAGAGTACAAACATGTGAGAAGTGATTTTTCCTGTGGCAAATCATTCCTTCCACCATCTGCCACTGACAGAAAACTCTGTTTGCACTCGACGAATCCTTTCTCCTTTGTGCCACAAAGCATTTATTTGTGCTGGAAAGCAATCCAGTTGACTTCCTGCATAATCCTGACCTGTTGCATCAAGAACTTCAAAGGTAGCGAAAAGGCTGGTTTATTGACATCCCTTAAATTATTGATGCCCAAAAGAATTTGAAGTAAAGAAGGTGGATGGTGCATGCAACCTTAGTAGGGTTCAGGTACAGGACAAAAACAGCATACAGGAAATGAGAGGTTTTCTGCACACGTTAAAGTACTCAGGAATGCATGCTTTTACATATTTTTTATTCATTTAATTTTCTTGCCAGTGTAGTGTATTGCCGGATGACATTACAAAAAAAATGCTGGACAACCCTGCATTCTTCGTCTTAAGATCTCTTCAATGGGATCCCTGCAGTGCCAACGCAATGAACGCCAACTGAAATGAACGAGGAGGCTACATTTTTTGGACAGAGTGTTAATGCCAGTCTGAACGCTGCTCTAATTTGACATGGCAACAGTCAAGCAGAAAGAAAAAGCGCAAAAGTGCTAAATGGCGAACAAAGGAGAGCGCAAGAGGTATGAGAGCAGATAAGGAATCGGACACTGTCCAGGTGACACAGACGAGCAAACAGAAAAACCAAAGAGCAGTGAAATAAATGTCTCCTTTTCTTCAGCATGTGTAAGAAAGATAGCAGATAGTATATCACCAGGCTCCACGAGCGCTAATTAGGAGCCGGATTTTAACAAGCAGAGAGAAACAGCGAGGCAGAGAAAGAAGGAGGGAGGGAGAGGAAGAGACAGGAGGAAGGATGAAGGTGGACCGTTAATCCACCGTCCATTGTCAGTCGCTACAGGAGGAACCGTGTTGGGTGTTTCGCCATGGGAGACGACCGTAAATCTACGACACAACCTTTACACACAACACTCACAATGCGCACAGATGCAGGCCATGCATGATACCGGCTGACACAAGTGTAGCCACCCAGTGACAGATTGCTTTCATCAGGGAGGCCGTACAAATCAACTGCCTACCACACACACACACACACACACACACTCACAGTGAGGGAAGTATAATCAGTAGGCATTTTGCTGCAGTTATCCAAAGTAGTAAATCAGAACCTGTTGTTTCTACCATGAAAGGCCAGCACTTATCTGCTAGGTCCAGGTGTGTGTGTGTTTGTGTGTGTATGATCTGATGCTTATCTTTGTCTTGTAGCCACATAGGGGCCCTTTGTGGTCTGTTGCTGATTAGCTGTCTGTACACATGCCCAACCGTAAATCTACCTATGTGAACCAATATTAGCGGTAATGAGGCATAAGAAAAGGAAGAGTGTATGTGTGTGCGCGCGCGCTCATATTTGTTTGCGTGTGTGCTAATAATTCCAGTGTAATTTCCATAGGGGTCTAGTCCAGGTTTTTTTCTGGGGAATTTATTAGGTTGATTCACAAGAGCTGGGATACCTGCTGCCTTAGAGGGCCTCAGAGACTACTATGTTAGAACACACACAACACAGGCGCTCTTGCATACTGACAACACACACATAAACATATGCATTACGCACAGCCATAGTCCTCACCCCTACCAGGACCCTGCCCTTCCCTAATCATACCATACACTCTGGTGTGTATGGAGTTCCTACTGTCTTGTACACCTGCAGACACAGGCATGCACAAATCATGCCCACATCCCCCCACTGCTTCTCCCAGGCCTAAATATGCATGTTCTTCATCCTAACCACTGTCATTTTCCTAACTATCGCTTGCGTCGCCGCGGAGGCTCCCTTCTAGCTGCTAATCATAGTCATGATGGGCTGTTAGGCATGCAGGACGCTCCAGAAGCCGTGGTCCGAGGAGACTGCTCCTCAGACCTCAGACTGTATTAGACCACCTTGCTGTATTCTTGAAAGGAAAGATAAAAAAGAGCTGTTGTTACGTAAGATTTCCAAAAATGAACGTGCGCTTTGTATTTAATACGAATGATGGCAGGAGCTGATGCCTTTGCTGTTTTTCTAATGTCCCGGAAAATTGGAATGTCGTGAGTTCATAGGTACAAAAAACTTGACTGTAATGTATTCTGTTGGTGCAAGTTTTTGTTTTTGCATATATTTCTCACTCTCACTATGAACGTAAATTTTAATAATATGAAAAAAAATATTATGAAAATACAGAACTTTATGGTAACTTTAAACCAAAATAATTACCTGAATATGACAAAGGCCAGATTTGACCTTATTAGCTTGTAATGTGTATCTTTTCTTCCTCTTCTCCTCCATTCTTGCCACTTTCCCTTTGCTGTTTATCTTCCTCTCCCATCCTTCCGGGTAAAGACATTCTTCTCAGCTGCAGTGAAGGTTTCTGGCGCTGGACAAACGGTTGAAAAGTGACTACAAAGCAGTTGCGCTAATAGGGGTTTAACTGGGTGCGAAATGTTTGGTCTCCCTCTCATTGTTCTTCCTAATGGGACCTATTGACTGTTTGTGCAATCAGAGTACATCACTATGTATGTACAGTAGATTAGAGAGAAGAACAGCAGCCTCTGCCTCCACCTCACACTCTCTTTACATCTATTTATCTTTTTTCCCTGTACTTCTGTTTTGTTCTCTCTTTTTCAGCTCGTAATTTGCATTTCAATTGAAAGATGCTGTACTGGCACGACTGTCGAAGAATTAACGGTGTTGACAAAGCGGTTTACAATACATAATGATCGCAACAATACAAAGAAATGATTAAGGTATAACGCAATCATTTATGCTGCCTTTGTTTCTCTTTGCATATCTTCCTCTCTCTCTGTAACAACAGCAGGTAAACAGTCTTGTCGCTTGTAGTGGTTATGTGATTCAGTAGCGCGGCGCGTTTTCCGAATGGTAATTTGCAGAAATGAAAACTTAATCAAGCGTGCTGCAGAAGTGGCCCTGAATAATTTAACAGTGAGGGGAGAATGAGCGAGCGAGGGGGAGAGGAGAGGAGAGGAAGGTGATGGTAGATGAGGAGTTTCTTCCTCCGCTATCTCCACCCTTCTACTTTTCTTCCTACCTGATCTCTTTTTTTACCTTCTTTTCTTTATTTCTTTCATGTTTTATTTCCTTTCTCTCTTATCTCGCACCATTTCTTTTTTTTTTTTTGCATTTAAGTTTTCATTTTCTTTCTTTTTTTGTCACCTGCCTCTCCTCTTTCCTTTATTCTTCTTTTCCTCCTTTCTTTCTTTTTTTCTTTTCCTTCCTTCATGTGTCATTATTTTTGTTTTTTGTTTCTCTCCAATCTAGTTTTCTCTCTCTTTCAATCTTCCAACTTTTTTCCTCCCTTATTTCCTTTAATATTCTTATTTTCCTCCATTCTTTTCTTCCTCTTCTCCTCCATTCTTGTCATTTTCCCTTTGTTATTTATCTTCCTCTCCCATCCTTCCTCCCTTCTAACCATTCTTCTGTTTTCTGTCTCTCTTTCCTTACTGCCTTTTGTGATGTACTCGTCCGGACAGTTTATAAGCAGAAACAAACCTTAATTTGGAAGAGTTTATCTTTGTCAAATGCTTTCTGAGAGGATAATGAATTACTTAGCCCCGGTTAAACTTTTAATATCTTCCTTCTCCCTCTCTATCTTTGATTAATTTCTCATCCTGGGAAAGAAAGACTTTCATTAATACTAAAGCCATTAGTCTTCCAGCAGGAAGAAAGCCCATATTTGGTTGTTGCAGATGAATCCCTAACCCCTAAATGATTAGAGAGCTACAGAATAAACATTTTTCTTCGTTCTGCCCAGTCTGGGAAACATGTCTGTGCCAGTACATGATCCCCCTGAATTTTTCTCATGTTCCAAATCTTTTTCTCCTTGCATGTGTAATGAAGAATCCCCATAGGCAGCATCGTATCACACGCATTTTAACGTTAAGAATGATTGATCTTGACTCTTAGTATCACTATAGTTTGTTTATGTCTCGCATTTCTAATCAAAAAAAGAGTGAAATAAGAGAAATTTAAGCTTTTGTTGTATAAAATTACAAATTTCTATCAAATTTAAAGTCGTCCCACCCCCACTCAAAAATGTGCTTTGCTTATTGCTACTTGGATGTTTGAGCTGCAGAATGATGGTGCATAGTGCAGAGTTAGAAGGCTGTTTTCACATTCATCCGCTGAAAAGGGAAAGTTTCTCTGCGCTCACCTGAAATCTCACTTTAACACGGTAACGCACGCACAGGATTTGGAACTAGTTTGGAGCCAATCGTGGTTCAACATGCAACTTACACCTCCAGCCTGCAGCAACAAAATGAATAAAATATGTGTTGAAAATGCAAAGTACAAACATTTTGTCATCTAGCCCCCCCCCCCTGTCTGGCCAAACTATATACTTTGGCAGATTGGAGTGAGAATGAACTGCAGCCCCAGACTCTAGTGAAAGCTCTGCGTTCCTCTTCTCTAATGGAAATTAAGGGCTGTGTGTGTGTGTGCGTGTGTGTGTTTGTGTTTATGTGTGTGTGTGTGTGTGTGTGTGCGAGAGACGTGCCATGCTTCTGTGACAAGGCCCCGCAGGCCTCAGATTTTATTAAGTACCCTTTAGGGAAAGAGAGAGAAACAAAATAAGAGAAAAGTCTTTCTCTCTCTCCCTCACTCTCTCTTTCTGTCTCATTTACACACACACACACACACACACACACACACACACACACACACACGAAGACCAGACTCAGAATTTTATTAAGTACCCTTTAGAAAGAGTGAGAGTGAGACAAGAGGGGAAAAGTCACCGGCAGCATGGTAATCAGGCCCGCTAACCGAGACACCAAGAAAAGAGGAGAGTTTGTTAAAGGAGAAAAGAAACGACGGGCAGAGAGAGGGGAGGGGGGGGAGGAGGGGGGAGGTGTTCAGAACACTTTGCTTTTTTTTTGGTAAAACCAGAGAAGAAAAAAAAAAAGGGAGTTAAGGAAACTTCACATGCAAGCAAAACTCTGGGTTTTTTTGAGAACATGAAAAAAGAAAAGAAAAAAAAAGAAGTCAGCATTAAGGAACAGGTGTTTTTTTTTGTTGTTTTACAGCACTGCTTTGACACAGCGACCTTTTCTCTTTGCGTATTCATGCTCTTTCTTTTATCCTGTTACACACTCTGTGTGTTTAAATGAACTGGATCTGTAGCAGAGCTATTTTAGACTCCAGGTTTCAACGAATCATTTCTTATGATGGGATTTTTTTTTTTTGCACATCTCAGAGGCCTTTTCTCTTATTTCAATGTGAAATATGCTCACTAACACAGTAGCATGTAAAGAAGGTTGTGTATACTTTTTTGAAGTGCATTATAAGTGGGTGAAGCACTCAAGCTTGTCTGTGCATTTGGTTAAGCAGAAAAAAATCTTCATCTGTTGTGATTTGTATCACAACCAACATTTTATTTGATCTTTCTCTACATGCTAAAGGCTCTCATATGTGAGTGGCCAGTGTAAGGCAAGAGTGCAGTATTTCAGATTCGAGCTAGTAAGAGTGCATGTTGGCCAAACGCAGAGAAGTAACAGAGCTGTAATACAGACTCACACATGCAAGGTGGACATGAAGTGGCGTGGAGATCTGGAGTAGAAAGGAGGATTGGGAGCGGCAGGAGATAGCAGGAGGAGGAGGAGCCGGGTGACACCTTGCATGACTGCGCTTTCCCTAGAGGAGCCCTGCCGCACACACACATTGAGCGACGGCTGGTGTGCGGGTGGCTGTCTTGTTGGCAAGGGTTTCTGATTTCACGGCCTACTGGGTGGTGGCATTGAGCTTCCATCAGACACCCCTCTTTCAGCCTTTCACACACACACACACACACACACACACTAACCCATCCCCTCTGCTCTGTCCATCCAACACCTCCCAGTTTCCTCTCTCTCTATCTCTTTTTCTCACATCTTCTTCTACAATCTGACATTTAATGTAACTTCTGTACAAATTTCATGATTTTGGATGATCAGGCACTATTGTGGGGTATGTGGGGTGTGTGAGTGACACATGTCATGTTTCTATAGTCACACACTCCCTTTTTCCACGCTTCCATTCCAATGCCATTGGACTAAAGCCATTCTCTTTATCTGGGGAAAAAAGGAATGCTTCTGTTCCCTGTTTTTAGCCAAAATCCAACTAAGTTCTGGCAGTTGAGCCAGGCACTAACTCTGCAGTGTCAGGGGTCCAGCTCCCTGTGCACAAGGCACTAAATGACCTCTGAGAGGGAAAGCTGATAATGCTGACAAGCTTTTCTTTCACTGAATGGCCAACACACACACACACACACACACACACACACACACACACACACTCCTGCACACAAACCAAGTGACAAGTAGCTCATCGAGAAAAATGGTGGCCTGAAAATTTGCATTTTGAGTGAGTGCGTCCCCTAAAGTTGAGGCAGATGATGCATGCTGAATCTGGACAAATGATAATTGATAGAGAGAGGGAAGGAGTGAGAGTGAGAGAAAGAGAGAGAGAGAGAGAGAGAGGGTGGGAGGTCCTGTCAACTTGTGTTTGAGTAGGTCAGTTTGGATTGAGGTCAAGAAACAAGAGGTCTCATAGACACACACACACACACACACACACACACATACACACACACTGAACACCAGGTTTTTTTTCTCAGCCATTCAGGCTTTGTTATGTGAGAGAATTTAGTGCTCAGCAAACCGTCCTTATTTGACTTCATGAAGCTCTCCCTCTATCTCTTCCTCTCAGAAAATCCTATAGAATCCAGTGGATGGCCTATGATGAATTTGGGTCGTTACAAAATGATTTAAAGCTTTGTTTCTTTAGGATCCTTACCACAACAACAGATTGGTGTATTTTGTAATTCTATACAAATGAAAAGGTTATGTGGTGATGTATTGCTATATTCCTTAAAGGGTAGCAGCAGAGAAAGAAAGGCTGGTAATATTCTATATTTGATTGTTGTCAATAATCCCACAGAAAGACCAAAAATAGCAATGAATTGATCCTATTTAAGTATTCTCTGTGCAGCCAAACCCTGATATATTGTTGTTTAAAAACTAAAACCACATCACTGAAACACACTGTTGCACTAGCTGATATATTCCTTCATTACAATGAACCTGGGCACTGTAGTTTATTTTGAGTCGATCCCACATTCATCGTCCTGGAGATGTAAACACTCACTAGCCTGTATTAATACGCACGTTAAAATAGTCCCCAACAAATGCATTATTTTTTCCAGTTTGACTGACTTTTTGCAAAAACTACAGCGCCCAGCTGTTTTAGTAAATGACTGAGCTTGTTTTAAGATGAATGTCCTCAGTAGGAACAAATGGACTTGGATCTGAGCGCCACAGACAGGGCAGGGAAGTCGGAAAGTATTGAGAGACGGACTAACACATATAAGAAAAATATAGAAAAACAACACTTTAACTCAAAAATCCTTTTTCAAATTGCTAAAACATGTATGTTTTAAAATATTTGCAGTCATGCATAAAATGCTTGCATTCACTGATATTGCAATATTATGGTGAATTATAATACTCCTATAGCAATGTATTTCTGCAGTATCTATCTCTCTAAAATGTTATTAGTTTCTTGTAGAGATAATTAATTTCTTTAAGAGTAAGTTCCCATTGAGACTACTCCCTCTACTGCTTGTATATGTGTGAGAGAGAATGTATTAGGTGCAGACACCCAATCCATCCTCCTCTTCCTCTCCTCACTTAGTTTTACAGAAACACTAAATGAAGCCCCGTGTCCTTTAGATGATCCTCTTTTGATTTAATGCCGAGCCACACTATGGAGAACCTGTTGAAAAATCACTCTCCTGGATTCAGTTTTGGTCAATAAAACACTGTCCAAACGTAATTAAAAAACCTGCACGGTCCTTTTCTACGAGTCGTTAACCTCTTGTGATACTTTTTAGGAATTACGCCATAAAGCCTGGAGTTTTTAATGGGCACAAATCATATATGGTCCTGCGTTAATTTAATTAACGCTTGCCACCAAAATGTCCGGCCTTGGTCCAAATATTTGAGAAGAGCAATACTTTTTACCCCCCTTCTTCCAAGTTGATTAAAATATGTGATATTTCACATTAGTTTAGTTTTTATGGGCAGTGAGGTAATTCATTGTCAGTAAATGGCTTGTCAGAGTGCTCCATGAGTGATGTAATGCTATGAAGTCTATCGTTTGAATTGCCCCTACGCCTATTAGAGAAAATCGACTTCTGGGCCCATTATTTGATTATCTTGCAGGAAGTTTGGAGAAGGCCATTGGCATCATGTTATGGGAAGGGATCACATTTATTTTTCAGTTTTTCAAGCGGGCCGATAGTATTATACTGTTTCAGTGCTTTTAAATGTATTGAAACAGGCTCCAAATCCTTGGAATGATTTTAGAAATAACACACTTAACAAACATACTGCTATTAATAATGATATATCAGTATCACTTTTACTACTCCTGCTATGGGTTCCTCCTAACTGTAATAATAATTAACAAGAGAAACGATAAAAAATTAGATGTATATAAATAATCAAGCTTTTACTTTTACCATATGTCTATACAATATGCACACGCCTCCCCTCCAACTCATTCATACCCTTTAATTAAAATATGTCAGGTTCCCATTGGCTGTAAAAGCACTTGAACACGTTCCTTAGGTCCCATATCAAGGTAGGACCTAATACCTGGGCCTAATTAACACGCATTTAAAAGTACTCATGATGCAAATTACCGCTAACATCTGAACAAGGGTGCAGGGGTATGGGGGGGTAAACGACAAGACAAGATAATTCAACTGATGCATATTTATCTCATGCTAATTGGCGTGCACGGCTAAAGAAAAGCGTGCACTTAATTAATTGACATGGAGGGGTGGGGGGTGGAAATGAATAAGAGGCACTCAATCTGGAAAGAGAGGGAGACAACAACAGAGGGGGGGGTAGAGATACAGCAGGAGGCAAAGTCAAAAACAAGTTCTAGTTAAATCATTTCGAGGGGCATTTTTTCATTTTATTTCATCTTTTGGAAAGAGTGTGTCTATTTTATCAGTGCATTTACATTAGAATAATCTAAGAAATTCAGTAGGATGCTAAATGAATCTTTTCATCATGCAACAACTAAAACATTAAAAATCCAACGGTACAGAAATAATTTTTATCTCAAAATGAACCAAAATCACAAAAAAATCAATACTAGGAATTATCAATAGGATTCTTCCCAGGACAACAGGAAGGCTGGTAATATTCCATATTTGATTGTTGTCAATAATCCCACAAAAAGACCAAAAATAGCAATTAATTGATCCTATTTAAGTATTCTCTGTGCAGCCAAACCCTGATATATTGTTGTGTAAAAACTAAAACCACATCACTGAAACACACTGTTGCACTAGCTGATATATTCCTTCATTACGATGAACCTGGGCACTGTAGTTTATTTTGAGTCGATCCCACATTCATCGTCCTGGAGATGTAAACACTCACTAGCCTGTATTAATACGCACGTTAAAATAGTCCCCAACAAATGCATTATTTTTTCCAGTTTGACTGACTTTTTGCAAAAACTACAGCGCCCAGCTGTTTTAGTAAATGACTGAGCTTGTTTTAAGATGAATGTCCTCAGTAGGAACAAATGGACTTGGATCTGAGCGCCACAGACAGGGCAGGGAAGTCGGAAAGTATTGAGAGATACATCATAATACACTATGATTCTATGGCAACATTCCCATAAAACAACTGCTTACTACTAAGAACAACTAATATATGATAAAGAAATAATATCACTATTAAGGACCATCTCTAAATCTCTATAGCAATACCATCAAACACCATAAAGTACAATAAGGACACTCAAATCAAAGAAAGGAATGTTATACTATATATACTGAGAATAACTCACATGTTTAGGTTTTCTGTACATCTGAGATTTTAGTAAATAAATCAGACAATTTTGTAGCAAAGCAATGGCTGAAAATGATTTTAGGCTAATTTGGCATTAAAAGCATTGGCCGTGTATTTTTCTAACGAGTGGGACATGGTGGATTTCCTAAACGGGCCCTTAACGTCTGTCCCAGTTAGTCACTCTGTGTGTCCCTAATGCCAGATTTCAGAGTGGTTTTGTTAACAAAATAGCTGTGTCTGTCCAGCTCGCCCCGTGTAATTTGGTTTGTGTAGATGGCCCTATGTCATAGGGGCCCTCACACACACACATAGACTCTCTCTCACACACACTCCCTCCCTGTATCTCTCATTCATTTGTTTACGGCCCCCCTCCACCCTTTTTTTTTTTTTTTTTTAAAGAAAGTGGTAGGACGCTGAAGCAGGACCTTTTGCGCCTGCCTCCCTCTCCTCCTCCCTTCCTCCCCTCTCTGCTCCGCCCGCTCGGGAGGCACAAGAATTAAAACAGAAATGTTTTTGAACACACACACACACACACACACACACACACACACAAAACACTCATCCATTTCAAGCCACAGATGGTCTTTTGAATGGAGCGGGGGTTCCCTTGTTGTGTGTGTGTGTGTGTATGTATGAATGTGGGAGTTTACCCTCGCTTTTAGTCTCCTCCTCCTCCTCTGTGTCCAGGCAGCCGTTTTGCTCCTTCGTTTCTTTCTTTGTGCCTCCTAACTTTCTCTTTTGGAAACGTCTTTTGTGTCAAACCCACAGCCACTGACTAACTCTGCCTTCTGCTCATCTCCCCCCATTTTAACCTCACACATCCTGCGCCGAGTGTGTGCAAAATATGTGTGTTTCAAGGATGGAGCCCAATACTGATGCAAATATAGACCTAAGTTTAGTAATCCTGCAATAACTCATTAGAAAGATGCCAGACAAAGTTCACAAAAAAATATAAATCCTTATAGGAATATCATAGTAATAACTGATATGCCATAAAACACAATAAGGTAACTGCTGGGCCCCATAGACACAATATAGGAATATTATAGTAAGATGTTTTTAAGGGGAAAGTCAAAAAGATAATTTGTTCGGGGCCGAAATAGTAGACAAATTTAGTCTTTAATCAAACTTTTCACAGACATGCTGTAGACAAAAACAGCATTTCTGAAAAAACACATTGGCAACCACTTGAACAGCTTGTTATGTTGCAAGAAGTGCCGTATACAACAGAAACATGCAAGACATAATATCTGGATTGAGCTTAGATAATGTGTATACTTTCTGAAATTTTCGGTAACATGTACAGTATGCTTGTGTGCGAGGGATTATCATACAGTGGCACAATGCGTCTCATTGTATTTTCATCTCAAGGCCCGTGGAGAATCTGGCATTAAGGCAAACACATGCCCACTCAAATTAGTCAGGGTGAAAAAAAAAAATCATTGCTACTGTATGTCAAAATATAAAATTGGCCACCTGTTTCTCACACACACAGGCACACAGGCACATATATTTCTGCTTCTAGTAATACTCTTAGAGCTAGCAGACAGAGCAGCTGTCTTAGTTGGTGGTCCCCAGTTATGTGTTGAATTTTACTCGTATGTAAAATGAAACCCAATCCTATCTGGCGTGCTATTCCCCGTATAGTGTTGTTTTATAGCGTAATTTTAAGTGTCTGCATTCTTTTTTGGACTTGGGGGTGTGGGGTGAGGTTTCATTCACTCGGCTGCTTCCTACTTTTGAGTGGGGCATATTTAAAGGGCCACTTGTAACAGAGCTAAAGGGGAAGAGCATGGACACTGTGGCAAATAGGATGTTATTGCTTTTCTCTGTCTAACTAATTTGTCTTCTCCTTTGCTGTGTGTTCGCACATCCTCTCCTCTCCTCCTCTCTCTCCTCTCCTCTCCTCTCCTGTCCTCCTCTCTCCTCTCCTCTCCTCTCCTCTCCTCCTCTCTCTCCTCCTCTCTCCTCTCCTCTCCTCTCCTGTCCTCCTCTCTCCTCTCCTCTCCCTAGGTGGCTCTGGTAATAAACACACTAGCTGTCCGTCGGCCTTGCCGTCTTGGCAGGTTGAGGACTACTTAACCAGGCGAAACCGCTGCTCTTTTCTAAGTCCCTTTGAATGGCTCCCTTTGTCGCCGACACGCTACCATGTTAATGTCATGTACCGTAGAAATTGCTGCGGCTATGGCTATTAGCTTCGCCGCTAAAGTACAGAGAGTGACGGAGAAAGAAAGAGCGACAGGGGCTGCCACAAAACCCCGCCGGGTTCAAATGCAGACCATAATTGCGTTGCTGTGAAGAGGGTTAGCCCTTCTCTCTCCCCCCTCTCTCGCTTCTCGTCTCTCCATATCTTTTCCTCGCCGCCAACCCCCCCCCACCACCACCTCTGTCTTTTTCTCTTTCTCTCCCTTTTTGTGTGTGCGATTTGTCCCTTAAGCCGGCGTAACGTCTCGGCCGAGGCCGCAGAATGTGGAGAGCAAATTGGAGGCAGAGCGTGAACAATGGAACATGCATCGCTGCTGGGGCATTCTTCTTCTTTACTGGGAACTGTGGGAGGGGTAGAGAGGGAGAGAAAGTCATTTTGTAAGGAAACTCAAGTGCCATAGACATCCAGATGTAGACAGTGAGTGTGCAATGAAGAGCCATGATCCTGGATACACACCAGCTAATAACAAAAGGGGGTAGTTTAACTTATTTCAGGAATAATGGTGGATTAAAAATAGAAGTTGGTCTTGGAAGAATGAGAGGAAAAGTACATGGAGAAAACAAACTGTAAGCATAGGATTAAAAAAAAACAAAAGACTGGCAGAACCAGAGGTACGGATGCCTTGCGTTCAAAGTTAGGACATCATTATTTTTCTTTCGTTTTCAGATTTTATGTTGCCTGTCTTGGTATCGCAGGTCGCCTCCTTTGTCACCCAGATCTGTGTTCTTTGTATAGACTTCATGTGTTTTTTTGTTGTTTTTTTTATGTACGTTTCATTCCTCTGAAGTCAGATCACAAGGGGGAAAAGCACAACTTACAGGAGGAGATGAGAAAAAACAAGATGACAGGGTAGAGAATATAAATATGGAATATGTACAATGAGGAAGACTGAAAAGAACAAATGACAGCAGGGAAGCAAAGCACAGAACAGGACTGAGGTGAACAAATGAGCACAAAATGGAATAGAAAAGAGCAGAGCAGGACAGAAGAACAAAACAGGGCAATACCACACAGGACAGGATAGTCCAGTGAAGGCAATTTTTTCCCAGTAACCACAAAATATCGTCTTCTGCAGTCAACATTTGCCAGCTTGACTTCAGCCGTATCTCAGTGCTGAGGCCTTTGAAGCCAAACACTCATGAGTGGACAGAAGCAAAAAGCAGAAAAAAAAAAGATGAGAGAAGCAGTCAAACACAGCACACAGAGGCGAAGAGAAGCAGAACAGCTTGTCTTCAGCAGTGAATAGCGGCGTGTATCGTTCACATTGAGTCAACAGATTAGCGACAGAGGAAGCTTAGCTATTCCTGGCCTCCCTCGTTTGATGTTTTGGAAGGCCTAATTTGATTTTTAACCTCCCATTGTTTCAGCGATGTGTGCCCCTAATCCACTTTAAAGTGGAGTCAGCTTTCATCCTTTCCTCTTTCGCTTTCTGTCTTTCTCTCACTGTTGCTGCGTCCCTCTTTCTTTTGTTACTCTCTTCTCTTCCACCAGTGCTCCACAGGCGCATGTACATTCCGTAACATTAGCGCAACGAGTTGCCCGAGCTGTTCAAGGAAACTTTTACTATTTACAAGCAACATTTTACTTTTTTTTTTTTAACAGGAGTGAGTTTTATCACACTACCATTAATACATCTTAAGTCTGCTGTTTGTTAAAATTTGATTCTCCTCAGGAATAAACAGGTTGTTGGCAGAGAAAACCTTAGCTAGACGTTAGCATAAGATACTACTTTGTTTACTGACTACCTGAGCTGCATGCAGTTAGATACTATTTCAATATATTCACCAAAATGTCAAGCCCCCATCACTGTATAAAATCTAAAGCATTTCAGCCAGCATGCTAACACTAGCAAAGTTAGCGAATGCTCCTGGAAGTTCACAGACACCATGCTTCTTATCTTCATCTTTAAGTGAATTTATGCGGTCTTCATCAAGCACCACAGTGGAAATAAGTCTCATACTTTTAGTAGTGCGATTATAAGTGTACAATTTAATGTCTCTTTTCTCATAATTTTAAACTAAGCAAACTTCTAATTAGTGTTAGCTAGTTAACTTTGTTAGCACTGGCTTGCCAGCTAAAGCTTTAGCTTCTGTTACAAGAGTTTATCCAGTGATGCTAGCAGTAGTACCATGCTTTAATCTGTTTGGTGGTAAAAGGAAACTGTATATTTCATTTTACACCCCATTTTAGTTATTTAACTGACAATTTATTGATTGACTTGTCTGATGACCTTTACAACATTCTGTCAGTTTCGAGGCTTCATAGTTAAGGAGCAATATCAATTTATCTCTCCTGCATGACAGGGCTTCTTCACTTTTTGAGCGGAATAACTTTGTCTTAAGTTAATTTTTTTGTTCAGTTTTGCAGGTGTTATATCTGGAATAAATCCTTTAGTTGGAGCCCTTGCTGTTGGCTCATGGACCATATATTACATGTCTCTCACATATGATCTGGGTTATTAGATTGTAGTAGGTGTTATACGGCTGCCTTGTTTTTGACAGAAAGTGTCCAACACAGCAACAGTAGCTCACTGATCATCCCTTAGTGTTTTTCAGATTTTGTTTTTGTCCTGTTTACTTTGATATATTGCATCCTATATCTCTTTCATCTCATACTGTATACCAAGTGTTAACAAAAAGAATAGAACAAAATATATCAAGCCCTTCTTTCCTTCGTGTCTTTCTCAGTCTAATTTCCCCATAGTTGAAGTGCTCCATCAGTTCTTGATAGTAATAAAAGCCTTCGAGGTTGGAGGGGTTTAGTTTTGGCCTTAAAGTGCTCCCCTCCACCAAGCCTCCCCATCACATTCTCCGCTGCAGGCTGTATTAACCCTGAAGAAAAGCCTCTGGAGAAGCAGAAGAATGGTTGGAGAAAAGAAGAGGTGGAAATTGTCACCACAGAGAGACCCCCCCCCACCACCACCACCACCGCCCCTTCCCCTCCTTTTTCCCCCTCAGTGAAAACAGCGAAATGACCAGCCCCTTGGCTCGGTGACTGCGCTCAGCTTGCTATAAGGGAGCTTAATGCACCCAACCCTCCACCCCATTGTCAACCCCCCCCCNCACACACACACACACACACACACACACACACACACACACACACACACACTACCAACACGCACACACAAAAACACCAGCCTTGAAAAGAGCCACACACATCAACTCCTTTTGTGTTGACTTCTTCTCCAAACCATTGACTGACTGACTCACTGCTGCTGCATTTACACCCTCCTCCATCACCTCTACACCATCCCTCCAGCCTTTCTCCTTACCCCTCCTTCTGTCCTCCTCTTCACTCTCCATCTCTCCATCCTTCTCTTCCTCCTCTTCCCTTCCCAAAGTGGTTGGGAAGCCCCACTCGACAGAGGTGGAGTTTTAAAAAAAAAAAAAGGGTGAATAAAGACAGACACACTGTCAGTGCATATGTTGGGTGGGCGACTCCACTCCTCTATATTTAAAGAACCATCTGTGATAGTTTTTATTCAAACAAGCAGCATCAAAAGAAAGTTAAGAGAGCTCCCTTTGTCCCCTCTTCCTTTCTCTTTAAGTTCCTGCCTCTTTCTCTTTTCGCCTTGTAATTTCCATTCCTCTCGGCGTTTTTTAATTCTCTTTTTTTGCACAGTTAATTTGTTAACATATGACAACACAATTTTCAGAAAGCTGCTAATGCATTTCTGTTGTGTTGTCTGCGTGTAATGTTTCAATGGTTGGCTTTTGCACTAAAATATAAAAAGATAAAAATATAAGGAAAAAAAAATGAACCAATCTCTCAAAGTAATAAAATTAGTGTACAGCCAAAATGTACTCTGTGATATCTGCTTTTGCACTGCATGTATGTATGTATGTGTGTGTGTGAGTGTGTGTGTGCCCTTGTGTGTGATGGATTAGCTCTGTAAGGGGGCTCAGCGGTACACTGATATCTTTGCTCAGTGCTCACAGCATGATACACCAGATACTGGCACGTGCTCTCTCTCTCACACACACATATGAGCAGGGATTTGGTGTCCAGCAGTGTGCAGACAACCCAGTGGTGAGCTGTCACTCTGTGTGTGTGTGTGTGTGTGTGTGTGTGTGTGTGTGTGTGTGTGTGTGTGTGAGAGCTATTACCACTTGCTGTGACACTTAAACATGATACCTTTTCATCCCTCTCCTGTATTGTTTTTTTTTAAACCCTTTCTGGAAAACAGTTTTTTGAGAATGTTGTAACCAAAAGGCAATTTGCTGTTCAGAAATGTCAAATGTGATTTTTTTTCTCCGGGACACTCCAACACCCCAAGAATAGTTCGGGCACCCAATTAAATCTTGCGGTGACCCCAGTTTGGGTCCCGCTCTGGCTGTTGAAACACTTCAGAGAGCAGGAACGTGTCGGCTCCTGGCACTGCAGCAGCAGCAACATGTTGGTGACTCTGCCAGCACCAGCAACGCTGCCATTAGAGCTGCAGCAAAGCAGACAAAGAACGTGGTGTGTTAGGATGTGTATGTGAGGGTGACCCCATGGAGAGTTGTGCTTGAGTTGTGTCAATTTGGAAATGGGCGTCTAGGTCAACAAATATTTAATTTTTTTTAAATATTGTAATGGTGTTTCAGGGTTAAAATCACATTTTGTGTTATTCAATACAATATATTTTTAGATATTAGCATTACTTGTTCATATGCTCTGTTTTTTTCTTTTTGGCAGTCAATAGACAGTTACATGGTGTATTTACCTACGTATCATGGTCACTAAGCAACTGACTAGAAAACAGGCTGACACACACACACATACACACACACCACTGAAGGAACTCTTTAGAACAGAAGTTACTGACACACACTGTCTCTCTCCAAACAGACTACTTACACTCATAAACTAAGTGTTACCTGTTAACTGAAACAGGTGGCTTAACTACTGTCTTTCCCCTGGCTACCGGGCTAATGGCTTCCTGTACAACACACACTCACACACACACACAAGCACAGCCTGACTGTCTAAACACACGTTGTAACCCACAGGAAATGTGTATATCTCCCTCAATGACAGGTCCCAGTGTATAGCCCCGGCACGTCCAGAGTGTGTGAAACGCAGGGCACCTCTCCCTCTGCTCTCTGTACTTTAATAGCCGTTTCCTTTTCAATCTAGTGCACACGATGTAAACATCATCGAGGTACCTGTGCTTCTGTCACTGGATCGAGATTTGGGGGAAAAATTGTCCAAATGAAACGGGAAAAGGAGGAAAATTAAAGGCAGAAAGGTAGAAAAATGAAAGAAAAATCCATCAGGCACTCTCTGTATCAGTCGACCTCACTAATCTTTTTATCTGAAATAAAAACCAGAAGGCAGAAACAAAGGATTTGATTCCTCCATCAGTACCTAACAGTTTATTTGGAAAGGGATAAACTTTCTTTCTCTCTTTCTATACCTCAAACATCCATTTGCCTCTGTCTGAAAAAGAATTACATGGGAAGAAAGAAGGAAAAGATAAAACAGCAACATGTAACAATCTGTTTGCCTCTGTGTGTGTGTATGTGTGTGTGTTTCTGTGTGTGTGATGGGAGCAAAGTGAGGTTAGATTATAGGGTCTGGTCTCTGAGAGGGAGGTGGAGGGAGCATGGGGGGGTGGCAGCACAGGGACAGCTAGTGACATGATGGGACTCCTAATGGTCATAATTGGCGGTGGCTTTGACAGCAACTATATGATAGCTGCACAATATACACAACGTTGACTGTGTGTGTATGTGTCTGTGTGTTTCTTTAAGAAGAAATTTACACAAAATTGCAGCTAGGTTGTTGAACCGCTTGTTTGCAACCGCCGCCTGTTTCTCTCTTTTTCTTTGTGTGTGTGTGTGTGTCAGATATAAATATTGTATAAACACAGTTGAGTTGGCTCCTGACAGGTGTAAAAGGTAGCAGTTAAGCTCGCTCCCCTCCTACCTGTTTTCTTTTTTTGATCTTGTTAATGTTGCTTAAACTAACACACCACACACACACACAGACACACACACCAATGAGACTGTGTTGCCGTTTTCAAAAAGCAGCAGCTGCTGCCTTTTATTATGACTTCTTCAATATGGAAATTAAACCTTCACCTGCTCATCCATCCATCTGTCCATCCACAGTAGTCTGTCCACCCCTCCAGAGGAGAGGAAATAAGGATAGGAGAGGAAGGAGGGGAAGATAGGGAAGGAGAGGAGAAAACAGGAGAGGAAAGGAAATGAGGACAGAGGAGAAAAAACAAGGATAGGAGATGGGAGGAGATAATAGGAAAGGAAAAGAGGACATAAGAGAGGAGAGGAAATAAGGATAGGAGAGGAAGGAGGGGAAGATAGGGAAGAGGTGGAGAAAACGGGAGAGGAAAGGAAATGAGGACAGAGGAGAGAAGACAAGGATAGGAGAGGGGACGAGATAACAGGAGAGGACATGGCAATCAAAACAGCAGACCATCTCTTGCACCTGAACGAGCAGCAGCACTGTGTGTGTGTGTGTGTGTGTGTGTGTGTGTGACTGTGTGTGTGCGAGCCAAAACGCTTCCCTCTGATCTTGGTTCAAAGGCAGCAGGGAAGAGGCTCAAAGCATTCTGGGTCCAGGGGAGAGATGGAGGGAAGGAGGTAAAAGAAGGAATGACGCGAAAAAAAAAAGAATAAAAAAGTCAGGAAGAGTAGGAGATAGATGCAGCGAAGATTCCCCAGGGCTGGAAAATCAATCAGAGCACAGATGGATACGTGGGTTCAAAAGCCTCCTTTTGATCAATTTCAGAGTATGTCATATCTCAAATTACATCATAGTTTAGTGTTCTTGACCTCTGATATTGTTTTGGCATGTATAGCTGTTGTTTTATGGTCTTAGAGATCATGCTAATTTGAAATGGACATCTTCAGCCAAATCAGTTTTCCTAGATTACAAATAAGTATACTTTTTGAAGATGATGCTTGGAAAAAAACGTTCTCGAATCCAGGGAGTCTAGAAAAGGTGAAATAAAGCCAGATTTTATTTGTTAACACCCCCAAAAACAGGGATTCCTCCTCTGCTAGATCTATCTTTGAAATCAGCTTTGAAAAGCCTCACAAAGCCACATTAGTAAAAGAAGAATTAGTGCCATTGAAAGTCAATGGAGGTAAGATAAGCTGTGGTACTTGATACTATTAGAGAGACAAACCCCTGAAAGTTAAGGAACAGTGCTGTTACCCCACTGTGTGCATGTGCGTGTGTGTGTGTGTGTTTGTGTGTAAGAGAGAGAGAGAGAGGAAGAGTCTGATGGTCTTAACAGTAAAACTAATAGTGGATGGCTGCCTTAGCTGGAGGCTCACTTCTCTGTGAAGTTTCCAGCTGCTTTCAAAAGACACACACACAGATATGTACGCACGCACACACACACACACACACACTTTTTTGGAAAATCAAACATAAAGCCATAGAGGTTGGATTGAAAAAAAAAAAGTAAAAGTAGAACAGGAAAAAGACAATTTCATGTGGCGGGGTGGCGTGATATAAATCTTATTTTTTCTCATCGATATGAGTCATCTTCGCTTTCAGAGATCTCGGGGGTTCGTTATGATGGATGGAGTAGAGGGAGAGAGAGACGGGGGACGCACGGGAAAACAATTTGGAGAAATTTACGCCTTAGTTTGCTGTAGTTTGTAGAGGGTATTGCAAATGTTTTATGGCACGCTGTCTGAGTCCATTTCCTCTCATTTTATTTCATTTAGGCTTATAGTTTCTTTACTTATAGTTTATTTTGAAAAGACACTCACCATCAAATACTGTGTCACTCATGTGTGTTTAGCTGTGTATGTGTTGTTTGTCCTGGTTGTAAAGTTGAAGCTGTAAAGGTTAAATGCACATTTGGCCACTAAAACATGCAGACAGTTCCTTGGTGTGTGTGTGTGTGTGTGTGTGTGTGTGTGTGTGTGTGTGTGCATCTTTGTCTGGCTGGGGGTTGGCGGCTGGACACCAGTTGTCCTTTCCCCTTCACACACACACATGCTAACACACACACAGAGACAGACACATGGACAGGTTCTGTCTGCTTTTGTGGAAGGAAGGTGTCACGGGTCAGCGGTAAAAGGCCAGGCCTGCTTTTTCATTGGTCGACCCCTACTTCCTACTTCCTGGATGACCTGGCGCCATCTGGGGAAGTGATTGGTTGAGAAGAAGAAGCCTCTTGAGTAGGGTTGAGCGGGTTTTGCCGCGGGTCACCCCTCCGAGGCCTGTCACTCCACTGAGTCGTAGAACCTCTGCTAATGATCAAACCAGCCTAGTCACGAACATTTCACCTCCCTGCATTTCAAAGGTTTCAATATATCCATGGGATTTTGAAGGCGAAATTTAAATAGAAGAAAATTACATTCAAATAAAATTTAAAACATGCAAACATGATGAGAGGGGAGGAAATAAGGATGGGAGAGGAAGGAGAGAAAGAGAAGGAAGGAGAGGAGAAAATAGGAGAGAGGACAGAAGAGAGGACTCAAGGATAGGAGAGGGAAGGAGATAACAGGAGAGGAAAGGAAATGAGGACAGAGGAGAGGAGAGGAAATAAGGATGGGGGAGGAAGAAGGAAAACATAGGGAAGGAGAGGAGACTCTCTTGTTCTCATTTCCTTTCCTGTCCTGTTTTCTCCTCTTCTTCCCTATCTTTCCGTCCTTCCTCTCCTATCCTTATTTCCTCTCCTCTCCTCTGTCTGAGGAGAAAACAGGAGAGAGCACAGAGGATAGGACACAAGGATAGGAGAGGGAAGGAGGTGACAGGAGACGAGAAAACAGGAGAGGAAAGGAAATGAGAATAAGAGAGAGGAGAGGAAGGAGGGAAGGATAGGGAACAAGTGGAGAAAGCAGGAGAGGAAAAGAAATGAGGACAGAGGAGAGGAGATGAAATAAGGAAAGGAAATGAGGACACAAGAGAGGAGAGGAGATGAAATTGAGATAGGAGATGAAGGAGGAGAGGAGAGGACATACAGTATTTCCTTAATTTATATCTACATATATTAATTTTCCCCTCTATACCGACCTTCCTTCCTTGTTTTCTCCCTTCTCCCTTCATCTATGTATCCTACATTTGCACACGCCTCGTTCCTCCCCTCCTTCCTTTGTCCTCACCTCTTTTCAACCCTCCCTCCCTCTCTCCCCTCTCTGTCTTTACACTCCTCTACCTCCTTCCTCTGTCCGTCTCTCCCCAGTCTCTCCTGTTTATGAAGGTAAATTTATAGGTCTACCAGGAGCTGTTAGCTGGAGGTGGCCTCCGCTGCTCAAACCACAACAAGGCTTCACCCTCCACATGGAACAGAGACAGCATAGTGAGCATACTGGGCTATTTCCATCACCGCACATTACACATGATGGTACACTCACACCTCCCATTATCTACTAATGAGCATCCCTGTTTTCTTCCTGCTCTCCCTTTTGTTTCTGCCTCACGCCATCATATTCTTAAAGAGTGGTTGGGTGGTTTTTCTTTTTTTTTTTTACTTTATATTGCTCCATCTAGCATTTGTTTTTTATTGGTCTACAAGGAGCAGTTAGCCAGTGGTGGGCTCCACTTTTTAACCAGCACATGTGTTGTACTGTTTTTCACACACTGCTGTTATAAGTCAGCTCACTCAGTACATAGTTATATCATTTATGTAGTGTGTCCTCACTAACTGAAACACTGCTGTCCAAGAGTTTCTTGTATAAACTGAGATATGTCGGAATAAAAGACATGAGAACATGAGATGCTACATTTTATTTTTGCATCGACGCATAAAATATGTGACACAGGCAAAATTTTTCCTACTGTATATTGATGTGTTTTTAAATTCAGTTAGCCGTTAGCTTCTATTTGTACATACATTAACCCCTCCACTTGACTCACACCAACATGGAGAGCGTGGTGTGTTCCTGTCATAACAAAAGGCTGCTCACTCTTTGGTGGTCTGATCCCTCTTCCCACATTAGACAGTCAATTAGCCACAGAATGGAGCAAGCTTATTGGATAATAGAGAGTAAAGCTGGCCATTCACAAACGGAAACACAATTGCATAGACTCCCACGAATACACTATATATACCCTTTATCTGATCATAGATTCAAATCATTAAAGTAGCTGCAGTGTGTTAAAATGATCTCATCAGACTTAACAGAGGACACACTTTGTTTAATAAATGACACAGTATTAATGAAACCAGAAAGAGGCAGCTCAAATCACACATATACAACAGAAAATAAGTGAACTGATTTTGCAAATGAAAGGGTTACCAATCAAAATATACACCAAAACCTAAACAAGCTGTTCATAAAACAATGATAAGAGACAAAAAATGTCAATAACGAAAAAAGCCTAAAACACAATGAAACAATTAGTACATGTGTGTGAGATCTAGTCTTTGTTAAAGTGATTTAAATTTACTTACAACTTAAAATGTATTTCCGTTAGTTTTCAGTAATAATACCATTCTATTCCAAGTTAACTACTGAGATCTGGAAACTTAACACAGCGGAAAGGAAGTCAGACGGGGCAAGACACATGGGCAGTCAGACCATCTTTTTAGCTTATTTAAACTTATTTGGCAGAGAGACATTTTTACTCAATCCTGAGAATTACTTAACAAAGACCTGTTTGTAACGTATGTGGGTGTCTGATGAACAGAGCACCAGCAAAACAAATGAAATGCAAAAAAAAAAAAGTTTTCTTCTGGCTGAGCATTTTGAGTTTGTTGTTAGTCATAGAATGTTTCTAATTTTCTTTCCCTTCCTCTCTCTTTCCTCTGGTGCCATGTGCTGCCTGTCTTCTCCTCCTTCATCTCGCCAACTCAGGTAAGTCGAATTTCACACACAAACACACACACACATTAAAATATAACCTGAAAACACCCGATGGTGAGTTCACAGGAGGGAGAGAACATAGTGATAGAAAGGATAGAGGGGGATGGAGAGGGGGGAGTGGTGAGTTTAGGGGTAAAGTGGGGGTTGGGGGGTGGGGGTGGGGGTTCAGACTTTTATGAAGTCACTATGAGAGATGGCCTCAACTTGTGTGGCTGGCTGTTAAAACGGTCCTGGGCCATTCGGCAGAGCAGGGTTACCAGAGTATCAGTCAGCCACTGCTGAATGGGAAATCAGCTATAGCCTCACACTCACCCCTAATGATAATAGCTGTTAGCGGACACACACTGACTCATTTGTGCACACACACTCACGCACACACACAAGTCTCATCCACAGGTTAAGCTCATGTTGTTATTCAGAGTTAACATTAACATTAGTGCCTCAGTAGCTCCAATTAGTGGATCACAAACATCACGGGCAACAAAAAACAAGGAGTCTTACTGCCCTAGTACATTACTGTGACCACTACTAAACACACACACACACACACACACACACACACACACACACACACACTTTCATATACACTCCTTTGCAGGCATCTAATCTGTGTTTGTCCACATATTTCTTCTTTCTCTTTTCTTTAACTCGCTGACTTTGACTATTTTTGTTTCTTTAAATAATCTAGCTCTCATTCTCTGTCTGTCTGTCTCTCTCTCTCTCTCACACACACACACACACACGCACACACACACACACACACATAACAGTGGTAATTCCTCAGGGTGGCAGTACTCAAGTCAGAGGTTTTTACTGATCGCTTGTCGTCTGGTGGGACCAAGGTGACATTTCCTCTTACGACCCTAAATGTGAAACGTAGTGTGTGTCTATTTGTGATTGTGTGTGTGTGTGTGTGTGTGTGTGTGTCTCTCTCTCTCTTTAGATAATGAGGGGTCTATATGCAGGGCTGGCAGGATATTAAATATGTAACAGCAGGTTGGAAATGGTGGACAGAGGTGGCTTGTCAGACACACAAACAGACGCACACGCACTCAGAGTTGAGGTGTTGACATTGCTCACATTCTTTCTTTCTTTCTTTCTTTCTTTCTTTCTTTCTCCCTTCCTTCCTTTCTTCCTTCATTTCTTTCTCAGCCTACTCCCCCTCTCTGTCTCAATTGTTTTGTCTGCCTCCCAGACAGACAGGTGTTTGGCTGGTTCTGCACACTAATTAGCAACATAGACACACACACACAAACTTGAGGATTTTATGAACGAGGGAGGAGGAAGTAATAGTGGAAGTAGGTGGGCTGGTGGGGTCACCCTCCCATTTCTCCAGCATGTCTGGAGACACACACATAAACCCAAGTCACTGCCGTCCATACCCATCCCTCCCACTGAATTCCACAGGAAATGGCTGCATTTGTTTGCACTTTCTTTCAACTTCAAAACCAGATTTAGCATAAATATGCACTACCTTTACTACAACAATCACTTAAATATCAGCGGTCAAACGTTTTGCTGATTCAAGAGATATTTTGAGCTCTCAACAGGGATAAAAATGTTCATTCCCGGTGGTTTTCCAGCATATGCAAACCTTGGTGGACTGTTGTTTGGTTGCTAGGATGACTTCACAGCTATTCCCCAGCTGTGGCCATGCAGGACACACACACAAACACGCACACTAGGCAGTTTGTACCATTCAACAGGGGTTCCCACCCTCTCTTATCCTCAAAAGATGCCCACTGTAAAGACCCCAATCTATCTCTCTTTGTTTTTTCTTTCTTTGTGTCTCTTTCTCTCTTCTTCTCTCGGCCTCTTCCTCCTCCTCCTCCTCCTGTCTCTCTTTCCCTCTTTCCTCGCCTCCAGCTTTTTATCACCTCTGTCTTTATTCTCTCATTTTCTCTTTACCTCTGCCAAGATTGATTTCCTTTCTCACTATCTCAAGCAGCCCTCTCCCGTGCTCTCCAATACAGTCAGTGTAGCCTGCTAATATGCACACACACACACATCCACACACACACACACACACACACACACACACACACATGCATGCACACACACTTTTGAGAATCACAGTAATGGGATTAGAAGGGTCTGCTGAAATATTGAAGACTCCCAATACAAATAATGAATAGGCTGGCAATGTATCAGGATGAGTGTGTGTTAGGGGGTAGTGCAGGTGCTTATCTCTCTCCGTGTGTGTGTGTGTGTGTGTGTGTGTGTGTGTGTGTGTGTGTGTGTGTGTTAATAGCAGCCTGTAATGTATGGTTCACAAGTGTGGGTTCATGATGCAGCTAGTACGGCCCAAAGGCACAAAGAAGTACACACACGCGCACACATGAACACACACACATACATAAGGTTTTAACACTGCTCTTCATCACCCAGCACTCTGTCTGTTCACCCCACAATGACACCCCACTTACATCTGTCTTACAGCAAGAGAACGGGAGTAACGCCTTTGTGATGTGTGTGTGTGTGTGTGTGTGTGTGTGTGTGTAAGTGTGTGTTTTCATGCATGTGAGCAAAGTATGTGTGCAGATGTGACTACGTATGCTGCGTGTGTGTGTGTGTGTGTATCCTACCAGTGTCTAAGGTTGCTGGCTGAATGGAGGAGAAAATTAGACCTGATATGATAGTCACGCTTCACACTGTCAGTGTGTGTGTGTGTGTGTGAGTGTGTGTGAGTGTGTGATGACGGTCACTGGAGCCAGTAGTACACAAAAACGGCAGAATACCAACAAGGTTTTGATAGTAAGCAGAGAGACAAGCCCTAGATATAAGAAAGCACTTGAGATAGTGAGAATTGTTGAGTTTGGTTGTTTGCTGAAATGACTTCTTAATTCACCATTTGTCGTTACTGAGATAAATTTGTATTTCTTTCACCTTACATCCCCCTTTTTTCCTTTGAGTATAAGAAGATATTCATTTATAACCTCTGACAAAAACAATTATGCTGAAAGACTCAAAAGTGGAACAAAACTCCCTCACATGAGCCAGCATTATCAAATCTTTCTTACCCTGCAATACCTCATTCAAATACATGTCCAGTATGTTTTCGTAGGCATTTGGATGGAAAATAGCATTGCATTAGATGATTAGCTCAACATTTTGGGAAAGATGCTTATTCGATTTTTTGCCATGAGTTAAATCAGAAGATTGATACCACTCTCATGTCTGTATGCTAAATATGTAGCTGGAGCCAGCAGGCAGCTAGCTTAACTTAGCTTAGCTTAGCTTAGCTTAGCGTGGAGACTGGAAGCGGGAAGGGAGGGGGGCAACTAGCCTGGCTCTGTTCAATTCTGGCCATCATTCCTATTTTCTGTTTTATGACTTTTTGGGGAATCAGTGCAACATATAAGAAAGCACTTGAGATTGTGAGAATTGTTGAGTTTGGGTGTTTGCCGCGCGTTAAATCAGAAGATCAATACCACTTTCATGTATGCTAAATATGTAGCTGGAGCTAGCAGGCAGCTAGCTTAGCTTAGCGTAGCGTAAAGCCAGGAAGCGGGAGAAACAACTAGCCTGGCTCTGTCCAAAGATGACAAAATCCACCTATCTGCACTCCTAAAGCTCACCCATTAACACATCACTGCGTAATTTGATTAATCTATAAATAAATAAAAAACTGTGTAAAAACGAAAAGTTTTGGTTTTGTCCTTGGACCAATTTGATTATATGTTGATCAAATAAACAAAAAAGAAGTTTTCTTGCAATAGTCGTATGTGCTGTTATATCCATTACCTTACCTTGCCTAAGGTTTTATCTCTTACAGCACTAGTGTGCTCTAATGAGTCTCAGTCCCGAGGTGACTCTAAATTTACTCACTTTGAGTCCCAGGATGAAGAAGATGCAGAAGCTTTGGTCAAGTCCATCACCATTTCTCTCTCTCTGCTTAGATTAGACTGTTGGGACTAGCTAGAGACACAATCCAGAGCTAGTATAATGACTCTCTGGCTGTTATCAACTCAATCTTATGTTAAATGAGACAGGACAATGGACCTGAGCAGTCAATGGTTAGCCAAATGGCTACAACGTCAAAGTAGCACAGACAACACTGTGTTTGATTCTCCTGTTAGAGGATGGAGAGGCAGAGGGTGGGGGATAAATATAGAGGAAGAGGGACAGAGATAACTAAAGCCGTGGAAGTGTCTGAAATCTCAAACTAAAAAACTACATAGTCTAGAAATGGACAGAGATCATCAACACAATTCAATAAAGGAAAGTTATCCTGGTAAGTATAGTCTTCTTCAAAGGCCTATTCTAGCAGTTCACTTACAGCAAAGCTTCTTCAATAGCAAACAAAGGTTAGACTAGTATATAATACTTTACTCACTTTGTGTAGACACTGCAAAACCAGTTTGTGGTTGAAACGCATTGCATTGATGTCAAGGTGTCCAGTGTTGTTGATTCAAGTGGAATTCTGTAATGGTTTTGCACTTTGTTGCACTTGTCTTTTTCCAACTGTCACGTTTGATCACACGGGTTTCTGTGAGATCCCAAGTCCCTGCAATCGCCACGCTGAAATCGTTTAGTGTGAACGCCAAGTGTGCGGCTTGACCGAATCGTCTGGTGTGCGCGTTCTTACGATTAAAATATAAAAAATCGGTTATGTCTGTCGTTATGTCTGTGGTCACCCACGTTTTTAAAATCAGTAAAGATCTGAAAATCCTCTAGTGTGCACCAGGCATTAACGGGTTAATATTTCAGATTGTGATAGTCAAAAGATTTAGTTTGGCGGCGTATTCCTTCAACTACTGAGAGGCATCTTGTATCATGATTTTGTATCTTTAGTTCCCTTCACCAGCACTGAGCTTTCTCATTATTATGAGCAGTTTGTAGTCACCCGCTGCTCAGTAAGTGTTATCCCACTGACTAATTCATTCAAATTCAGTCAAGATCACACCCATCTGGATGAGAGGTCATGACTGACAGGTGTTTGAGCCAATAGCGTGCAGGTGTAAATCCCTCCCTTAGGAATAGAGCAGTCCTAATCAAGCCCTTGTAATACACTAGTTCCCGTTAGCTCCCAGGGGCTAATTAGCATTCTAATTACTGATTGCAAATGAGAGCTGCGTTGATTGTGTTCCGCCTGTGAGTGGAGAGCCTCAAGAGAGAAACACACACACACACACACATATATGCATCTCACACACACTGTCATACTCACACACACACACACACACACACACACACCGAGTGATCATCGTTAAGAAGCTTATCATGCTCTTGTTCCTCTGCGCATTTCCAGTCCCCTCTCATCTACGGTGTCTCATTAGGATCACAATGCTGTACATATACACACTGATGGAACACGCACTTACGCACACACACACACGTGCAAACACACCTATGCACACATACGCCGATGAACATTAAAGATAGTAATAAACAAACATAAAACATTATATACTGCCCAAGTGTTGCTGTTGTTCCTACCAATTAACACAGCACTGATTTACTGCTCGAGGGAGAACACACACACAAGTACAAACCACAAATGCATCACACACACTCACAAATACCCACTAATGTATGTATATGTGTGTGTGAAAATCAAGTTTGGCAGGGCAAAAGGGTGCAGAATGGACTGAGGGGGCAATAATAATGAAGGATTGAATAATTCCTTATTACAGTACAACTAGAATGTGTCCGTGCATGCTTGTATATCTGTGTGTGTGTGTTTGTGAATAAGTGAGGGAGAAATAGTGTGTGGGCGGGGGGTGAGTAGATAAGAGCGAACTCACCAACAGCAAATCATCATGTTATGCTGCTCAGTTAGGTGCTTTAACAAGGCTCCTCTAAGCTGCACTTCAGTCCAGTGTCTGTGTGAGTATGTGTGTGTGTGTGTGTGTGTGTCTGTGTGTCTGTGTGTGTGTGTGAAAGAAACACCTCTGTGCTCGGTTTTGATTGATGCACACAATCGTAGCTACTGGTTTTCCTCCCACTCCTGTCCTCATGCTGACTGAGTTGCCTCTAAAGGAGCGTTACACTTTTATTCAAATTCATGTATCTTTGGTTATAAGTAGTCATAGGGTTAGGTGGAACTGTTCTTGCCTGCTCACTCCTAATGCTTATAACAACGTGTTTTTTTTTCTCCTTTTGCGTTTTTTCTTTATGACTTTTTACTCACCATTTGCACTGATGAGATTTGGGGAATCAGTGTCATCGCTATAAAGTCGTCTTTAGTTAATAATCCATGACAAACACTTAATGTGGGAAATATTGAGTTAAAGGAAAGACTATACATTTCATATGAATATTTGATTTGTAAGTAATAAGTATTGAAGATAATTTAGAGGCCAAATGCCTTGCTTTGTATTTAAAGGAGTTCGCTACCCATAATGCTCAGGGAGTGGAAGCAAAAGAGCAGTGTTATGAGGAGTTAGTTAGCTCTTGTTGTTAGCAGCCAAGTGGTGTACCCTTCGTTATCGCGAGCTAACGTGTATATCCTTTTTTTGTTCACTAACACAGAATGTCTGATTTGAAGTCCAGAGTCTCATGTCGTCATTTTGAATGTAGTCAGACTGAAGTACAACAACAGCGTTAGCACAGTGGGGTTGGCAACGCAGAGGGATCTACCAAAAAATAAAAAAAACAACCTAGGGTTGTTTGGCAAAGAAGTTGCTGCATCACACGTATATTCTGGCTGAATGTTTATATGATTATTTATAATATTATTTCTATTTTGTAGTGTAAATACATGCTGCATTTTAAATATGTACTGCTTTACAAATACAAATCATTATGCTCTCATGTGGTTGTTGCTGGCTGCATGTTTAAGGTAATTATTTGCCCAATTATTATGAGTTTTGTTTTGTTTTTTCATCCTGCTGCAAAGACACCATTTCATATAGGAATCATTTACAGTAAGAGCTAGTCAATTTGTAATCACACACAAACTGCCACCCGGGGGTATTATCTCGTCGTAGATTGTTCTGACTGTGTTCTGTGTAAAATTGGTGGGGAAAAAAAAGCAAGAGTGAAATTGGAGACTCTCCCTCACTCTCTCTGCCGGTGTGTGTGATGTGATTGATGCTCGGCAACCGGTGTTTACTCTTGTTGGTCAATTGAAAACCCAGCGTGGCAGGCTGGGAAAGCACAATGGGGAGAGGAGCCTAAAGTGGCGGTGTGAGGCGCCGAACACTGACACGGAGACAAATAGATAGAAAGCTGTTAGAGAGGAGAGGACACAGTGGGAAGGAGGGAGGGAGGACGAGCAAGACACAGACTGCACTGAAAGGGAGCATTAGATTTGATTTCAGCAACAGAGAGGAGTAGAAAAAGGAAAGAATGAAGAGAAAAACAGAAGGGGTGGTAATAAGAAGGAGATAAAGAAAGAAGGAATATATTTCAAAGAAAGACAAAGTAATGAAAGATAGTAAACAAAAGCTATTAAGGGCCCCCAACACATCCAAAGACATAATTTGAGTGATGGATGGAGAGAGGCAGATGGTCTAAGTAACAGAAAGAGAAAGCTGCTGTTGTGAGAAAGCGAGAGACAGACGGAGAGAGAGAGAGAGGAAGGACAAGAGAGAGAGAGAGGAGAGTGGGAGGGCTGGAGGAGTGGAGATGCTGGCCATTCCTGTCAGCAGGCCTTTAAATGAAAGGCGACAGTGTGTGTTGGGGAGAAGATTGGAAGGCATTAAGGCCTGGCATGTCCTGTGACACCCTGAGAGGCAGAGAGACCCAGAGAGAGAAAGGGAGAGAGAGAGGCCAATTGAATTCTTCTACCAAGTGCCCACTTGTCCATGTTAAATCTCTCAGTGCATGTGTGTGTGTGTGTGTGTGTGTGTGTGTGTGTGTATGCATTCCTACAGTACGTGTGTGTGTGTGTGTGTGAGATCCTGAAAGGTGAAGTGATTTAGTGAGAACAGAGGAGTGGGAGGATCTATAACGGCCATGCTGCCCTCGCCTTTGTTCACGACCAAAGCCGGAGCTTATCGGCTGCAAAGATTACTGCTGCATCGATGGCACCTCCTGTGTGGGTATGCGGGTCTGTGCGCGTGTTTATATATAAATGAGAAGGACTAGAAAGAAAAGTAAAATATAGACAGATATGCATTGTTGTGCCCTTGTATGTTCTCGGTGCTTCTGACTCAAAATGTGACTTCTAGACCAAAAACAGCCACCAGTATGACTCATCACACAGTCTAGTCTTGTAGTTTTAAGGTATTAGCACTTGCCTTTCACTCCCGCTGGGACCAACAGAGTTTTGATTCAGGCCAAAAATGTCAGCCTGACCTGGCATGAGCCAACTTTCTCTCTTAACCCGATCTTTCTTCGTCCAAATCTTTTTAAACCCGATTCCTTCTTAACTCGACTCTTCCTTAACCCGATCTTTGCCAATATTTAAACATGCACATGGAAATCTTGTCACTGTCAACAATAATGTCTAGGTTTGATCTGCATACTGAACTCAGAAAGTGCTGACAAGGCCCAAGGGGCAAATACAGTACACAAAACTAACGCAATATATTCTTTCAGTATTGCTCGTTGGATTTCCATGATTTGGGGAAAAATGGCTTTGATGAAATGAAACCAGACCCCAATAAAATTTGAAGAAATTAGAGCCCGACATGTCCCGCACTGGTTGGGTTATACCCAGTTGGAATCAGAGTTAAAATCAAAATTAAATTATGGTAAAGTGACTTTAGTTCTTAATACTTAACTGAAAAAAAAACCAATGAGACGAGAGGGAAAAGGTATAGCAAAGGTTTGTTCTGCTTCTGTGTTATAGGAGTGCCATAGTGCCATTGCATTTTTTACAGACTAGTCTGTACTGTAGGTCTTGTACTCTCCTTTGGCATTGATTTAAGAGTACAACTCTGGAAACTCGTTTACCCCTAAGGTCTATAATGTGTAATGGGGTCAAAACAACAATGGTGAAAAACTTAAGTGTATGGGATGACAGCCAAAAGGACCAGAATCCGTACAGCTGGGACTGGCAGTGCTGCTTCTCTCTTTCTCTTCTCCACTTATTTTTCTTTTCTCCTTTTTTTTCTCACCAGGCAGACCTGTCCATTGAAGAATACGGACAGATATTTGACACATATAATCAAGACATCAACATGTACACATTAGCCAGACTGGCCCTCCTCAAAGCACTCAGCTTTGACGGGCTTGGAGATGCTCATTTCCTTGTTTGACCACAATGAATCCACCTCTGTGTGTGTGTGTGTGTGTGTGTGTGAAAGAGAGAGAGAGAGAGAGAGAGGTCGGGAGGGGAGGGGTGCTGTGTGAGAGTGTGTGTTTCTTAATAGAAGGTGGTTAGAGGTGTCACCCTGCACCCATTTAATGTTCTCCACAATTACAGCTGTCATGGCTTGAAGATAATGTCTCGGGCTGTTTTTTTCTGTTTTGCTACACGTTCACACACACGCACGCACACGCACACACACACACACACACACACTAAAGAGTTGAAATATGGTAGACAAGGAACAGGCCCTTGCTCATAAAAAAACGCCACAACGTGCCTGTGCATGCACTAAAAATGCAAGAGGGCTATGTGGGCTATGCCTCTGAGCATGAATTATTATAGGGTGTGTTTTTGTAGATGTGTGCTTACATAGGTGTGTTTGTGCGTGTGTGTGTGTGTGTGTGTGTGTGTGTGTGTGTGTGTGTAGGGGACAATATTTGCTTTGTTGAACGAGCCCCTTGGTGAGAGTGAGGGTGGTTGTAGCATTCCTTATGCAGCAGTAGAGCTGCGATGTTAAAACACTGTAACAGCCGCACACTTTAAGACCTGCTCCAGGACCTGTTTCCTGTAAACAGCAGGTAAATATGCCATGCAAAGACGTGACATGCTTGAATGCAACATCATTGGGAGAATTGACTCTGAATCATTTTTACTCTAAATCAAAGATATTCATTTTTTGCAGCATCATTTTGAAAAGGTGTTGAGGCAGTTGTACATGTATACCTTATTGGCAGGTTACTTTATAACACCAAGAGAAAGGCGAGTGTAAAATACTGTAGGCCTGTACACAAAACATTTCATCCCATGTCTCTAAGATGTGGGCAGTTGAAAAAAGGCATTCCAAGGTAATCACGCAATTATGATAAATGACACATATTCCAATAAACATGAGAACACAACCCATATAAGACGTAAAATGGAATATATGATCTTTTCTCGCAAGATAATCACAGAAATGTTTTACTTAAAGGCCCTTCACACCCACACAGGTGGTTTTACTCATTCTGGCCAATCAGAGTTCGGCTCAGGTCACTAAACGCCATGAACTAATAACAATGGTAAATGTGTAAGTTCTGTGTAACAAAACAAAGAAGAGAGTGAGGGAGATGTCAGTCAAGTCTCTATTTTCTTTCTTTCTTTCTTTCTTTCTTTCTTTTCTTCTTTCACATCAGTTCAGTAAAAACCTCCAGATGACTATGGCTGCTAAATGGTGTGTTGTATTGACTTCACCTCTTCAATATCTGACCTCGCTGTCACAAGCAAGGTAACCCCAGGCTTTCAGTGCTCTTTGTATACCCCCCTCTCTCTCTGTCTGACTCTAGCTCAGTCTACCTCTCTCTACCCTGTCTTTGAGTGCTCCATAGATTGGTAACATGACCTCTAACTCCCCCGAGACGAATATGTGCGCACGGATAAAAATGAGTCAAATGACAAGAAAGAGAAGAAGACGAGAAAAACCCAAATGTCTGAAGAAGAATCGACTCGGTGGTGTTTTAATGTCACGCATTTAAGGCGATGATGGGAGATTACACCACATGGTGCATGCACACACACATACACACATACACACACACACACACACACACACACATTTGGCTTTGGGATGTGTGAAATCAAATCTCTCCAAATCTCCATTCTGGCGTCACGGAGCTGAAGACGCAAACACAGATGATCACTACTCGCACATACACACGCGCACATTACATGCATGCACGCTTACACATATGCAGACACATGCATTTCACACACACACGCCCATGCAGATGCACACACGGAGGGGTAACCCTGGTAGATTTATCAGTGGAGGTCTGCAGCACAGTGGCTGCCTTTCTCATTTCATAGGCCACCGGGGCAGAACAGGCATGGGCTTGTTCAAATCCAACCCAGCAAGACCAACACATACGTACACACACACACACACACACACACACACACTTGTGCACACACACATGCATGCATATGCACTTTCTGTTTAGCGGCTTAACAGATGCCAGCCAGAATCGGTGGAGAGGAAAGGAGGGAGGGATAGAAGAGGGGAGACAGAGACGAGCTGGTGGAAGGAAGAAGGTGAAAAGGAAAAAAAAAAAGATATCAGGTACTTCTGAAGAGACAGACAAAGAGAGGGAAAGGATGATCGACACAGACCAACAGGTGCAGAAAGAGAGAGAGAGAGAGTTATGCAGGTTCTTCACCACAAATACAGAGATATCATGTACATGGACCACTGGATGAGTGGTTTATTCTGCCCTTGTTGAAACACACACACAAAATGTAAGTAAGCTAAGAGAGGGATACCGAGACACTTTGCGTGTGTGTGCGTGTGTGTGTAGTGTGTGTGTTTGCACATTCTCAATGGAGAAAATCTGTGTTTTCCGAGTGCAGCACTGTAAGACCGAAATTTAATTGGATTCTTTGGAAATGATGCAGGCTTATTGGTGTAATGGCTTGCTCATGGTGCGGTTGGAGTGAGTCCCTGTAACAATACCTAGTGCCTCGTTAGCTTGGCAGCCACACACACACACACACGCACATACACACACACACACACACACACACACACACACACACGGTAAACAGAGTGTGTAACAAGCGGGCAGACCATGGGTGGGTTTGAAGCTTTGATGAAGGGCCCTATAAGCTGAAAATGGCTACTGTCTGCGACAAGGGCTCGGTGGGAGGACAAATGAGGACACACATGTGCACACACAAACACACGCATTGGTTTAAGACACCTTTATCCTCTTCAGATAGGACATTTCGGTGCAAATTATACTTTAATAAATGAAGTTAAAATGCGTTGTGAAATCAAGTACAGCCAGGCCCTTTAGCAAACACTGAAGTTCCAGAAAGAATGTAGCCTTTGGATGATGATTGGTCTTCGTTCCCATGGTATCACAACTGACTGAGCTCCTGGAAATGACGGAAAGCTTGACCTGTTTTTCCTCTCTCTCCATTCTCTTGTCCTCTCCTCCTCTTTCCATCTTTTCCCTCCTCACCCCTGCGGTCATAAAACTCAGAGCCCTCAGAGGTACAGCTGGTTGTTTCAGATGAGTAGACAAACACTTTACACCTTCCTCGGCATGCATTCTTCTTCTCTCAACCTTGGTGGCTCTAAAAAAAAAAAAAAAAGGCAGACAGGGTCTGGATGAAGGGATGGGAGGACGGAAGGTTAAGGCTCTCTTTGATCTGACTAGTTTCAGCTGAGGGAAAATAAAAAGGCAGCCAGGGAAAAATATACAAGGCCCCGGGTGGAGCCTGGGCTTCACCCGGGGGAGGCGACCCAGCGGAAGAGCCCTGCGTTCGGCTTGAGCGCTGCCCGGCGGGGCCAGCGTTGCTCGTGTTATTCTAACATGGTTAGCACATGGGCTAAACTCCCCAGTCATTTATTTAACACACAGACTCCCCACAGCGCTCCCAGATGCCACGAGGCTAAAGGGAGCTACAAACACCTCATGTGAGGCCGACTCTACAGGGCAGCTTGTTGCTTTTTAACTGTTTTTTTTTTCCTCATGTGTTTTTTATCCAGTTATTTCCAGTAAATGTCTGCAGGTTTCTCTAGACAGGAGCGTGAAGGTGCATGGCTTCACCACTGACATAATGTTCTGAGCTGTTATGCTATTTTAGCAATCAATATTGTCTAGTTTCTAGCTCTACAACCATGGCTGGATTAATTTGCTAGGAGGCCCTGGGGCAAACAGTTGTTGTTGGGCCCCTATTGACCCCCCCTACAGTAGAGAACACACAGCAGATTACGCCTGGCAGCTTCATTATTTGCCCGGAACCCAGAAACCAACCAACTCTGTAGTCATATACTGGAATAATACCAACTGGCACTAGGTTTTCTGTGTGTCAGTGAGTTTTACGCACATTTTGAATAACACAACTTTATTCAGGAATATGCCCCATGTGAGCACAACATTAAAAAAAAAAACTTGAAAGAGGGTCGCTCTACAAGACAGGGTCACATAATTAGCTCATAATATGGGCCCATCTTAGTTAAAATTTTGCCTTAGTGTTGCAAGATCCTATACAACTTTGCAATTAATAAACTCATTCAAACCCAGTAAACACACAGTTTTGGGGCCTCTGAATATCTTGGGCCCGGCATTGCCATTGCTGTATTAGTAGCAATCCATTTATTCTACTACATTTTTTACAAATATTTGGCTTTTTATTGCGTATTTTGTTGATTTTTGCTGTTTTTCTGTTCTGTTCCCTCCCTCTTCTTCTCATCTGATGCAATCAAAAGTGACTAGTTGAGCTCAGTATTGCATTGCTGTAAAGTAGGGCTGCAACTAATGATTCTTTTTCATTATCAATTAATCTGCCAATTCAAAATTCAGATCAAAATTGTTGTACTGCTGATTAATTTTTACTTGATCGACTAATCGCTTCACCTCGACATTAAAGCCATTAAAACACAGCAAATGAATGCTTTATCACAGGGCTGATTAATGCTTTCCATTGTGCACATGCACTCATTCACACACACTCACACACACACACACACACACACATACCCATACACATGAACAAAAACAGCGATTGGATGCCAGTTGGACGTTCATAGTTTTAGCCTTGTGATATTTGGCAACCTTGTTCCACAAACAGACAGTACACACAATCCCAGTGGGCAGCTTGCTAGACCACCGAGTGTGTGTGTGTGTGTGTGTGTGTGTGTGTTTACCCAGCGAGCAGCAGCAGCTGTGTCAGTAATAGCTCTCTAAGCTGCAGGCTAATGACAGAACTCAGAGAACGGGACTCTAACATGGATAGATGTTTAACCCCGTTTAGCCCCGATCTGGAGACCACTGGGCAAACACCACGCACACACCCATACACACACATACACATTATCCCTGCCCCAATTTCTTTTCTGGTGGCTTTAGTGTGTGTGTATAAAGGAGACAGAGAGAGAGAGAGAGAGAGAGAGAGACATATAGGAGTAAAGAGAGGGGGAACAACATCCTTCACCCTATATATCAGTCCTGCCTCTTTCCCCCTGTTCCCGTGGCAACAAGACCCCACACACAACGGCCAGACCCCAAATCCCCAACCCTCCCACCATGTACATACATACACACACACATGCACACACACACACATGCACACACACACACACACACACACACACACACAAAGGCAAACACACACACTGTCCTGTGGAGAGCAAGAGGGGTCAGGTGGTCACATCGGTAGAGTGTGTATGAGGGGGTTGTTAGCTTTTAGGGTTAGTGTGTGTGTGTGTGTGTGTGCGCGCGCGTCCCAGCCTGCTCAGTCAGCAGTCTATTGTCCAGTCCCATGAAGTGACTGTGAGGTCTAATTAGCAAGTTAACAAGTTAAGAGGTGGAGTCTGTCAAACGCTTAGCTCTTCCATCCCAAGGGTCAGCCCACCACCGCTGGGTATGTATATGTATGCATGCCCATGTCTAAATGCCCTTGTTTAGCTGTGAGAATGTTGATGGACCAATATATTGAAATAAATTATTTATTAATTACCATATTAGTGTTGGACCCTATTTTTTGTCGAAACATCTCCATTTAAATATTTTTGTGAAGAGAGACATGGAAACTGGGAGGAAGGAAAAAGTATTAGTAACAAAAGTTAAAAGAATAATTTGACATTTTGGGAAATACGAAAGTTAGTGGAGAAGATTGATACCACACTTTGTATAGTAAATATGAATCTACTTCGAGCAGTTGATTAATTTGGCTTAGTATAAAGACTGCAAACACAGAGAAAGAGTTAGACTGGCTCTGTCCAAAGGTTAAAACATCTGCTTAGCAGCTAATCTAAAGCTCACTCATCATCACGTTATAACTTGTGTGTTTGAATCAGTACAAAAACCAAATTGTAAAAATGAAAAAGTTCTGCTTTATGGGGAGGTATGTGCTGGAAGTATTTCTTGGCAGTGATTTCCTGAAGACTAGCCATGCTAGCTATTTCCCCCCTGCTTCCAGTCTTTGCGCTAAGTTAAGCTAAGCTAAGCTAACAGTTTCCTGTCTGTAGCCTCACGTTTAAAAGACAGATTTGGGACTTGTATCAATCTTCTCATCAAACTCTTAGCAAGAAAGTGAATAAGCATATTCCCTGAAATGTCAAACTTTTCATTTAAAGTGAAAGTGAAGCTCAAACAAATTCCATTTTAGCGCACTAGCTCAGTCTTCCCTAAAGGCTTATGGATATTTTTGAATGTAAACCTAATAAATGGAAGCTTATTAGCAGCCGTAATAGTAGCATTAGCAGTAAATGTAGTAAAAGCTGTGAAAGTACCAATAATATCAGTGGTATTTGTAGTAGTACTGCTTTTGGTAGTGTGTGTGCATGTTTTGCTGAGAAGCCAGCAGGGTAATAATCAGTGCGGTGAGACGTTGGGTCTATTCTCTGCGTCTTTACGAGGTTTGTCGAGACTCATTTGTAACTGAGCCTGCCACAGTAACAGAAAAAATGAGTGAAGTTTAAATTCCTGTCTCTACCAACATCCCCACAATCTACTTAATTCACTTATTTGAGGCCTGGATGCCAGCAGTTGAATGTACTGAATATATGTTCAGAAAATGTTGTCATATGATGATGTCACAGTGTAGTCTTAGTTTTTTTTCTTATTATTATTATTATTTTCCTTGTGGCCACATTCTCTTCAAATCACTTTCTGTGCTATATTTTATCTATTTCATTTGTTCTTTACTATCATTTCCATCATTTCCACATGATTGGCTGATCCACCTTTCCCTCTTCTCTTCCTCTCACTGTCTCTTTCTCTGTCTTATGCACTCTCTGTCTTTCTCCCTGTTCATCTGTCTGTCTCTATATCACTCCCTCAATGAACTGAAGCTCTCTACCTCCCACAAAGGCAGCACCATATTTCTCCTCTTAAATGTCGGGGGCAATGAGCATTGTCTGGTATGCAATGGAACTTGCCTACAATAGAGGCGTATGTGTGTGTGTGTGTGTGTGTGTGTGTGTTGGGGTGTGTGTGTGCAAAGTAGGGGTTCCCCCACCCCCCTTTAAGCAGACAAAGACCCCAATTTGTCACCTCGTGTACAGCTGTTGACCGGGTGGGTTCAGTTTGTGCATGCACGTATG
>LKNJ01001717.1:0-66103 GCA_002120245.1 Maccullochella peelii
CTGGCCTTCTTAAAATTGATACATTATGTAATCATCAGTTCTCCTTATATTGCTCAAGCTGGTTTGTTGAAATGGTCTTGTTTCAGTCCATAGAATTGGAAGAACTGGACGATCAGGCAAGACCGGTATTGCCACTACATTCATCAATAAAGGCTGTGGTGAGGAGAAATACCAATCAAGATAAAACATTGTCTTGATCAGAACATTTTCAATGTGTTATAGTGAATTTAGTTAGCTTAATTCAGTGTTAAATGACAATAAGTTAACAGTAAATGTATGTCTTTCCCCGAAGATGAGTCAGTATTGATGGACCTTAAAGCCCTGCTAGTTGAAGCCAAGCAGAAGGTTCCTCCAGTCCTACAGGTGCTCCAGACGGGAGACGAGACCATGCTGGACATCGGAGGTGAGTTGTTCACACCAAATCTAATTCACATAATTTTTCTACATGCTCTTCACTAATGGGTTACTCACCGAGTGTTTTCAAACCCTTTCTAACATATCTGATTCTTGTGTGTTCACAGGAGAGAGAGGCTGTACATTTTGTGGTGGTCTGGGTCATCGTATTACAGACTGTCCTAAGTTGGAGGCCATGCAGACCAAGCAGGTCACCAACATCGGGCGGAAAGACTACCTGGCTCATAGCTCAATGGACTTCTAACAGGGTTTCTTTAGAAACTGCATTTATGTGTCATGTCACTGAACTAAGGAAGTGTATTTTTATCACCACCTAACATAGTTTGCAGGTCTGTCAGATGAAATGATTTTTTGTTTTACCTTTTTTGCCCAAAAGACAAGGCATACTTTTTCTGTATGTGTAGTTTTTGTAACATACACTTTTGATACTCTAATTGTAAATAAAACCACTATATCTGCTGTGATCGTTTATGCTCTTCCTGGAAAAATAAAAAGGTGTGGTGCCGTTTTTGTATGATCAGGAAGTTGCTAAAACAAGCACAATAATGCAAAGGGAAGTTTGACTCAAGAAAACAGCAACACACAATGTGTGTTCTTTCTTTTGCAACGGTTAAGCAGCCCTGTTAGACGTACACAAGTAGACAACAGAATGAAAACTGCTGGTGACGTAATGGAAACAATTATTCTAGGGGCATAGAAAACCTCTTTGGTAGTTGCATTGTGACCACAAAGAAAAAGTGTTCTACCAGAGTGAAAAATTCACAGATCAAGCATGGATGTCATCTTCAAGGAAGGGATGGTGTATCTTCAGGCAGTCAAGTTTGGAAAAGTAAGTTCTATAGAAATTTTACAAATTCAGCATACTTATGAAAAGTGAATATTTTGGCTCATTTCATTTTTTTGAAATCAGTATGTCCACCGAACAGCTCGTTGGTCAAAAATATATGTGACTGTATTTTGCTTTCATGAACTAATAGTTATATTTTTCAGAGGTTCTAAGCCTTGACATGATGTATATCATATCCAAAGTCATTGTATGAAAAAACTGATGAATTACTCTCAGAATATCAAGCCATAGTAATCAATATGGTGGGGTTCAAGAGTGCACTACCAAAACCTTTGAGCATTTAGTAAAAACGAATGCAAATGTTTAGTCTGGCAATACTTCTCGAACAATGTTGCATATTTTTTTCAAATGTAAGTCAACAAAGATTTTAGTCTTTACAGAAAGCTTAAATTTCTTAATAGTTATTAGTTATCAATAGTGTTATAGCTATCACCACTGCACTGTAGATGACATAGAATGAACAAGGTTTTACAGAATTTAAAAAACCGCATTATTCAAGACCTCTTCTGGTGTGTGCTTTTTACCACTTTATTTTCACATGTTACATAAGATGTTCAGTGGGACTGGTAACTCTGCAAAGTCATGCAAGGAATATATCCTTATACTTTCTTGCACTTGAACTGGCCGCACACTGCATGAATACACGTTTAGAGTTATTGACTTGCACTTAATTGAATCCTCTTCCACATCAAGTCAGTCGAGTGGGGCTATTGTTGAGGTCAATGTGGAGATGATTCTGTTTGACAGAATTTAGAATAAGCCACAAATCATCAGGCATAAATATTTCCACAGTCACGTTCAACTTCAGGAAAAACAGTGTTGCTTACTCCACCTCAAATGGGTGTCTCATCAGGTAATGTCAATGTAACTCCACTGCAGCTGTAAATTCAGACTGACCCATGATTTAAATTGTGAAAATCGGCTATTGGTTCTCCCATATTAAATACTATTAATTAATAATAACTGAGGCTGATTACATATTAATTCAGTTGGTTTCACTAAAACTGAGTTTCTTGCTGCCTATTTCAGTCACTAGTCACTCATTAGATTTTATTTGTGCCTAATTTTGGTAATATATGAAACTTTGGGAATAAAAATTCCATTCAAGATGCTGTTCTGATTCATAAAGATCTCAAAATACTGTTCCACAGATGATGTGGACACCTTAGGTGTGGCTAATCGTATTTTCGATCAATATGGCTCACTTTTTGAAAATCCCTTCAGTGTGGTATGTACTGCCCCCTCACAAAATGTTAAATTTAGCTGCAGATTTTCACAGGGCTAGTTTCTCAGCACCTGACCCTGAGTAGTCTTTCATAGTAACAGGACATTGCAGTATGATAGTAATGCACCATGCAGCACCACCTTTACTCAATATTTGTTGTCAATATATGATGATATATGATGAATCATACAGTAAGTGATCCGAAGTGGAAATGTAGAGCTGAGTATCATCTGTGTAACAATAGAAACAGATGCCATGCTTGCTAATAATATAACATAAGATCTAATTCACTCAACAACTGTGCCAGAGAACCTGCTCATTAACAGTCACTTTTTCCATTTCGCACGCTGTCATCTACAACAGAGAACATGGCGGAAAATATGGATGGTGCTTTTTAAACCCAGCTCCACCGGGGTTGGGCGGTTGGAGCTCTATACTGTACTTGACAACAATGCTGTTAGTGACCAGAAGAAGGTTGGCCGGCAGAAAACACCAGAGAGAAAAGTGGTGCGTCTAAGTGACTGCCTCAGTGTCACCCCTGCTACAAAGGAGTCTTGCCCTTACGGGTGCACAGCCTTCTATCTAAACACCACTCAATGCAACTACACCCTGGCCTCCACCACAAGCCAGGACTGGCTAAGTGCCCTCAGTCTTCTAGCCTTCCAGGTATTACACATCTCTGCTCTTGACCAGTGCAACTTTTCCCCTTTTTTATATCAGCAGTAGTGTTATCATTAGTGAAAGGTGGGGATAAACCTTACCCACAATCAGAGATAGATAGCACAATGAGGAAGTACAATATATGTTACTTCTGTCACTTCACTTCTCTAATTCTTGTGCTTGCACAAGCTATGTTCTTTCTTGCATCTTACCTCTTTGAAGTCATAAAACAGTGATAAGAGGGTGGTGTTCACTCCATGTAATGTTTACCATGCCACTGTGTTTACAGAAGGATCCTGGAGAGTCAGACAAAGGGGGTTTTGAGAGAGGAAATTGCTTGACCATGGAGGATAATGACCTTTACTCATCTTGGAAAACTGGTAATGCTCATCAGCAGCTGATCAGTCAACAAGCAATCAAAAATAATATTCAGTTTAGTGAGTGCCAGCTGAAGTGGTTCTCATCAGAAACCAGCATAAACTGTTGTCTTCTCTCCTACCAGGTGGTTAACTTAAAGAATTATTCAGCGTTTTTTTTAAAACTTGGGTCTTCTTTCTATAGTTTTTCCCATCTTTGCTATAAGCAATTATAACATTGTACTGACCAAGGTAATTGTTGAGATCTGGGAACATGGTACCATTGCTAAGGGACTGTATGAAAATTATTAGTAAGGAAGAGTGGATCAGAAAATGGGGAGGGTATTTTTTTATTTCCAACATTACAGGTCCGCTCACTTTTGGTTTTACCACCAAAAAGTGGTTTAGATAATCTGGCCAAAAAGTTATCTTTTTTACTATTTGTCTGATTGTCTGATCAATAGTGTTTCTTACCTTGTCAAACTACGTTGCTAGTGATCCCATATCAGCAATTAATCTGTTGAGTACGCTGTTTTCATAACCGATAGAAATAATAGCCAAAACTACAAAAATTTAACCCAAGTTGTAAGAAACTGGAATTATCCTTTAATAAGGTTGTAATAGTCAATTGGTGAATGTATTATAATAAAGGAAAGAGACCAAGAAAAAGCCAGCAGTGAGGTTTTAGCATCATAAATTCAAGACATCAGCAGAAACCTTGAATATGTGTGAGCAGTAGCTATTGCCACTAATTTATTCAAACATGAACTCCAGAATGTATTAGCGTCAGCAAGCACTGGCTTACACAAATGTATTTCTTTTTATTTCCTAATGGATTACACTTCTCCTGAAAAATCCAGGCAGCCCAGTCACATGGAGAGATTAGTAGAATACAAGCAGTTTTAAATCAGCTTTTTACAGAGAATGTATATTTATTCCGTTTGCTGATGTATAGCTGCTCAGACCTCATATGGAAAATCTAGTACTTTCATGTGTAGTCACGCTGCTCTAACCTCAGTGTGCTGTGATGTTTTAAGTGACAAATATTTTTTCATGTTTAGGTCTGACCATTCCTCCAAACCAGTACCAAGTGACTGTCCAGAGCACAAAGGCATCCAGGAGATGCCTGTTGGCTGGGGAGTATCTGGTCTCCCCAGAAAAAGAGGCTGTAATACTGCTGGCCATCAATACTGGTCACACCATCTATCGCTGGCCGTACAGGTTCTTACGCAAATTTGGACAGGTTGAGGTAAAGTACTTATGAATTTCAAAAAATGGATACAAAAAATGAATTCAAACTGCATCACCATAGTCATGATAAACCTGACGTTCAGCTCAGATAATTCACATATATTTAAAGGAATAGTTCGACATTTTGGAAAATAAACTTACTGGCTTTCTTGCAGAGACTTAGATGAGCAGATGGATACCCTTTTCATGTCTGTACGGTACATATGAAGCTACAGCCAGCAACTGGTTAGCTTAGCTTAGCACAAAGACTGGAAACAGAGGGAAACAGCTAGTCTGGCTCTGTCCAAAGGCAACAAAATCCACCTACTAGCACCTCTAAAGCTCATTAATTAACACATTACATCTTGTTGTTTGTTCCGTACCAAAACAAGTGTAAAAACGTATTATTTCCCCCTGTTTACAGTCTTTGTGCTAAGCTAAGTTAACAGGCAGGTGGCTCCAGCTACGTAGTTAGCATACAGACATGATAGTTGTGGGTGTACGTGTCGTTTTACACTTCGGTTTTTGTACAGAAAAAAGATATAATGTATTATAGCTGGTTGGTAGAGTCAGGCTAGCTGTATCCCTGTTTCAACTCTTTATGCTAAGCTAAGCTAACCAGCTGCTGTTAGTAGCTTCATATGTACTACACAAACATGAGTGGTATCAATCTTTTCATCTAACTCTCAATATAGTGAATGAGCATATTTCCCAAAATGTCAAACTATTCCTTTAAGATGTGTATTAATGGATGTGATTACAGGGTGGATTCAGCATTGAAGCAGGCCGTCGCTGTGAGTCAGGAGAAGGAGTGTTCATCTTCCTGTCCAGGCATGCTCCCCAGGTCTTCCAGGCTATATTAAAACAGTGCTCTGTGGCGAGCAAGCCCTCTGTCCAGCCACTCGGTGGCAACAGAAGATCATTATCTGACCAGTCTCCTATCATCCTCCCAACCACAAGCAATCGGCCCTCTGCTTCTCCTGTCTACAATCCTGTAGATGTTTCTGCTGACACAGAGGACGAGTCTGACAACCACTACTCTACTATTAATGACACCTCTGTACTAAATGTAAGGCCACTATCTCTTGTCAAACCGTATCTCTCTAACAGCAAGGAGGCTGTGCGAGGGGAGGATGAGGACGAGGATGAGGATGAGGATGAGGACAAGTATGAGGATGAGGATAAGGATGAGGATGAGGATAAGGATAAGGATGAGGATGAGGATGAACGATGTCATTCCCTGGATTCTGGAAAACTGGATTATGGCATGGAGGACAACATTTATTACAACCTAAGGATAGCTACGCCTCCTATGATCAGGAAAGATCAATTCAAACCTGAGATAGACGATTCAGAGTGCATCTATTCGGATGTGAAAATAGTTGATTCTGCCTTAAATCCCCAGCTTCAGCCCTTCTCGTCACCCCTCCCACAGCCTGTTCCTCAGCCTCCTCCCTGCACCCTTCTCCAATCTGTTTCCTACGCCCCACCCAAGTCCCGATACCAGCGTCAACCCCCTGCGAATAACTTCCAGCCAGGGTACAATGCACAGGCACAGGCACAGGCACAGGCACAGGTAGTGGATGACATGAAGGAGATGGATGACTCCTCTACCCATGTTAGCCCCACAGAGGCCCCTGGCAGTTTTAAACACAGGCTGGCAGAAATAATTTCCAAGGACCTGGCAAAGTTCCAGCCACTTCTTCCCTCTGGAGCGGGCAGTCCCACATTTTCTCAGTAAGCTAGTTAACAGACAGACAAGAAGGAGCAATTTAGCCATGATAGACTGTCATAAAGCATAATTAGTTTCTTTATTTCTTTGAAATCCTGGGAACATTAGACAGCAGATCTTAGCTTGCAGATGTTTGTATGTTTATCTGCAGTGGTGGAATGTAACTAAGTACATTTACTAAAAGTACAATTTTTGAGGTGCTTGTACTTTACTTGAGTATTTCCATTTTATGTTACTTCATACTTCTACTCCACTTCATCCCAGAGGCAAATATTCTACTTTTTACTCCACTATTTATTTTGACAGCTTTGGTTACTAGTTACTTTGCAGAGTCAGATTATTAATACAAAATATAATCAACTAATAAATGATGGTATTGATGGTATTTTTATGGATTAAGCCTCCCAGTAGTACATAAAGTAGTTAAAATAAGCCTCACCTTTACCAGGTGCAACATTAGTGATGCTTACACATTAAGGCATCAATTATTATAATTCTGGAATTGGGCCATTCTTTATAATGAGGACTAAGTCATATTTTGAAGTATTTCCACACTGTTGCTACTTTTACTTAAGTAAAAGATCTGAGTAGTTCTTCCACTGTTAATCTGTAGCCTGCTGTATGAAAAATGCATCTGGAATACATTTTATTCTGTGGCTTGTTTTTGCAAAAAGAGGATTCGATTATTGTTGTTCCTCACTGCTGGAATGTTAGAGAAGCTATGTGTGCTGCACTATCTTTAACGTGACATTGCCATTAGCTGATGCGCTGAATGAACACCTGACTGTATAGCTTTGAAAAAAACATGTTTCCTTGTCACATTCAGTGAGTTACACAACATCTTTGTAGTTAGCTTCTTCTAATTTTTTTTCTTCTAAATTCCCTTTCTTAAAAAGAATAAAGAGGGTTTTCTCACATGTAAATCAACAGTTTTGCAGCAATATGGAAAGACCTAAGTTGTTTTTACTGTATTTTGGACATGGACACTTCAGTCTGCTTCACTTTGCTGTACATTTTTGCTGACAAAAAAAAATCACATATATCACATATACTTAAAATCATGTTTTAATATCTTTATTGTAGCAAAACAATTTCATAAAAATACCCCAAAGCTATACATAAATATCTAAATAATTGTTTTTAATTTAGACAGCTGTCACTAATGACACTGGACATGTCTTTAGTGATGATTCAGGCCATAAAGTGCATTAAAAAAAGGCCTCTGGGAGTTCATCATGGCCTGTTTTTGAGTTTTACCTGCTTATTTTCATTTGGCAGTGCAACATCTAAGCTATATAAATGACAGGAGAATGTACAGGACTGTCTCATATGGTCAACAGTTCTACAATCTGTAAAATATGGTTTTCCTGGTTCTGTCTTTAGCTGACACTGCAGCATAAGTGAGTCAGTGGTTTTCTGTTACTGTCTTCCATTCTGACTTTCCTCCATGTCACTGAGGTGCGAAGATTCCCCGTCACTGCTGTTGGAAGAAGTTGATTTATTTGACCCCAAGTCAGATGCAGAGCCAAGTATTATAAGGTGGCCGACGGAGGCGCAGGGGTCCCGCTGTTCTCCGGTAAGCGAGTTCGGGGGTTGCGCAGTGACTGCCGGCAGAAGAGAGTGAATCAGATTCATCCTGGAGGTCTTGTCCGCTGAGCCTGGACTCCTGCACTTCGGGTGAACCACACCGGCCAGGAGCTCCGACAGCTCTGTGATGTAAATCTGCGCCATTTGGAGAGTGTCATACTTGGACAACTTTTTCTCGTTTTCCAGGGAAGGGATGACGCTCCTCAGCTCGTCAAACGCTTTGTTCAGGCCGTGCATCCTCCTCCTCTCCCTGGCGTTGGCTGCGACGCGCCTGTGCTTCTGGGGGGCAAAGTGGCTCACCTTGCCTCCCTCTGCTGCCTTGTCAGAGTCTGTCTCTGTGATGCATGTAGCGGACACGCAGTCAGGAAGTTTACTCATACTCATCGGCACAAGTTTCTCCAGTGAGAGGCCTTCGTCTGCAGCTCCGTGCGCGTCCCTCCTGGAGAACGCATGGAGAGAGTTAGAAGAAATCCAAGTCTTGGAGTTGATGTGGGTCAGGTTGCGCTGCTGCAGCAGAGTGAAATCCTCTGGGTACTCCGTCCAGGTTGAAAGCTCCGCTTTTGCAGTCATCACTGTAATGGCCTGTGGTCGTGCGCGGCAGGGAAAGGTCACACAGAAGACTCTGACTGATGCCCTAGTCTCTGGAGTGGTTTGCACCGCGCCAGCAATTTATACAGCCTCCCCTCGGTCACCTTGGTGTCACTCCCAGCGGTGCAGCTCTGACAGCCCTGCAGCCTCAAGAGGCAGCAGCCAATCGCACAATCCCCTCTGACCCTGTCAAGGAACAATTAGACAAAGCTCGACTTTTTTTCTCCTATTGTACATTGTAACTCAATCACGACCTTGTTATTATCCTCACACAGAGGGGAGCCGAAGGAATTAATCATTTAAGAGCGTGACTTTTATGTTTGAAAAGATGAGCTAAAGTTGATCAGTGAAGTCTGGGCTGTATGTCTGTTGGCTTTATCATTAATGTTTTCCATAAATAAATAAAGTAACAAGTGCGCATGCCAAAACTGCTCTTTTACATTTATTAGTCGGCCTGGGCTACATTAAACATTAGACAGCACTGGATGAAAGAGTTTTCTGTTTTTTTCCTCCAAATTCATCTTTTTCCACACACATTTTTGTAAGGTATTTTAAAGGTTCATAATTTTAAATTAAGTTAATCAGATTATAAGAACAAATTCAAGGCTGTATCATCATCATCATCATCATCATCATCATCATCCATGGACCTCCCGCCACTGCTCCCAGTCCATGGAAAACTAATTTGGACATCTTTCTCATGAGCATAGGAACTGACTCCTTAGTTGGGTCTGAGCCTTGAGGGATCTGGCAGCACTGAGGTTTGTTCTCAAACAAACAGTAAACGGTGGACAATCTTTCACGGATTATTTGCAGAAGAATAATAAAACCAACAGGTGGAAGGCAAGGCTTGAGACACACCTGTCTATAGCAGAGCCATGATAACTGATAAGTTGTCTGAAGGCGATTTATGAATCATTTAGCAAGAAACAAGGATCAAAACAAGCATAAGTCATAATGCAAAAAGTCCCATTGTTATTATTATTATTAGCCTATATTGTTGTTGTTGTCGTTGTTGTTAGAAGAAGGTTTTATCTCCTAAGTGACACCAAATCAAGTTAGATAAATTAGGCTACAAATTTTGATTAGTCACGTGGCCCCTGTGCCTATCAGCTGTTGTCCCCTGGCACCTCACACAAGCTACACACCTCTGTCACAACCAGTGTCACCCACGTCTCCCATATGCCGCGCGCAGCGACAACTGAGCTTTCACAGTGCCACTCACTGCTCTGACACAAGAGCTAATCACTCATTAGGTCATCAATTACAGGAGAGGACCAGCGCAGACCTGTCCGGTGGGAGATCCGTGATGCTGCGATGATGGTGACTTGGACAAATTTTGCATTCAGTGCCCCCCCCTCCCCCCTCTGTGTGCGTGTGTGACAGTCGGGGTCGAGCACTGGTAAAGAAAATCACCGTGACCTTCCTCGCCGCCAGCAGTTTAATGAGGCCTGGTCTTAGTTGAATAAATCGGCACGCTCTCCGTCCCGGGGTATCCATTCATTTTTTGGGCTACATGAATATTTCATTCCTTCAGCCCCACTGCCAGCGCAACAGCCTGTAACCCTGCGTGCAGGCTTTAAAAATGCGGCTACACTTCCCATCTGGTGTGGGGCGTGAGCGGGGGAGTGGCGGCGAAGGCCGAGGAGGTGTGAGGAACATTTCTAAGGTCAACTTTTATATGACCTCCTGCAAGAGAGAGACTGATGCGTCCCACCAGGCAGGGGGGGGGGGTCTGCATCTAAAATCTTACTTAAGTAAAACTATCATCAGCAAAATGTAGCCTAAGTATGAAAAGTAGGCCTAAAAGCAAAAGTTGCAGCATTGAGCGTTATAGGCCTGCTATGATAATTTAAAGCATTTTAATGCTGTGGTTGGTGAAGGTGGAGCTAATTTTAACTTTAAAAGTGCTTGAGTCCTTTAATTTGTAGTATCATATTTTAGAGTCTCATCATTTGTTTTGTATTTTAAATCTGACTCTGAAAAGAAAAACTTGTAACTATTGCCCACCAAATAAATGTACAGTATCTCCCTCAGAAATGTAGTGCATATAGAGCATATAAAGTGTTTAAAAAATGGAAACACTCAAGTAAAGTAAAAGTAGCCTACCATAAAACTGTACTTAAGGAAATGTACATACAGTTACTTTCAGCAGTAGTGGCAGCAAACAAGAGATCCACTGAGAAGTAACAACACAGCGTTTGAGGAATTTATGCTGGTATAACTACTTTGATGTTTCCCCCTGACAAGTGTTTAACAGTTGTAAACTTTACATTGTGAAAATGTGCAAAATAATAATCAACTGCAATTAAATCACTGAAAGAAAATAAATGAATTTGGTAACCTGTTCAGCATAGTTTTTTTTTCATACAGAAACATACACATGTAACAGCATGTCAGCAGCTACCAGCTGTTTTATGAGCCCATGACCAAATCAAACTCAAATACAGTCCCTCTCTTATTTCACCAAAACTATGCAGTGATATTGCCACCTGGTCAACTCCACTATTAACATCTAATTTCTTGCTCCTTCAGATGTTTGTGTAACCAGCAGAGTATTTGTCTGGGCCCTGGCCAGAAACCCAGAACTTTCTGGTTTAAAAGTATCCAGATAACTCTTGAAACAGGCTCCTGGACTCTCTGTCTTATGATAAAACAGGCACAGGTACACTGTAAACACTGCTGACTGTAGCAGAATCTAAATGATTTGGACCAATTTGGTCACAGTGAAGACCTGTGTGTTCTTTGCCTTCCTTGTTAACTCATATTTACAACTGTTCAAATGACTTAATGAAGAAGATGCAGTAGCTTTAGTAGCTGTCACACATACAAGTATTTATCTACTTCAGTAACGGATTGAAGGTACTTTCAGGTAGGCTGCAGTGTCAAATATGACATCACATAATACAAAACAATAATATCTTGATGCTAGCTATAGCACAAAATGCATCAACAACCTCACAACTCAGTTTATAGCCAATAATGGTTTCACAATATGTCACCAACTTGGCAACAAGAGAACCAAAGACAACTGCAGCTGCCACATGACGTTGATGATGGAAGTTGGCAACAGGCCGAACAGTTTATTGTAACCTTTAACTATTCAAACCCTAAACAGAAGCAGCCAACCACAGCAGCACCCACTTGTGTCAACACATGCTTCATGGCTTATATTTAACTCTTATTAACCACCTAAGTTGTTACACCACACGCTGTATGTGGTTGTAACTGGTGAGTACAAATGCCTCTCAATCAATGATACTGTTTGGTTGCAACTACATTGTAAATACTGTATGTATGTTTTGTAGCAGGGCTTGGCAGGGTTTTTCCTTTTCTCGTGGGCTGATAATGGACAGGGTGAGAGCAGTTCCAATATTAATACATTGTCTCATTGTTCTAATCTATTTTCCATTTATTACAGTAAACGATGCAGGCCTAATAGTGAAATTAAAGCAGTCTTCATTTCACCGGTGACGCCGTAAAACCTCAATTATCCCTGGGGAACTGCAGTTGGGGAATCATGGCCCCAAGCAATCTATAATTAATTCAACTCTATTTTTGAGGCTTTAGCTTTAGTGTCGTGTCTCTGTTTCTTTGTCCACCTGCTCAAGATATTACAACACCTACACTCCTACAAACCACATAGGCTTCAAAAAGTTCCCTGGAAAGAAAATGGTAATTTGGTATTAATCATAGGGGAAATAGGGAATAGAACAGTTCAATTTAAACCCAAGTACCTATTAATTTATTATTATACATTTTTCAAGTTCACCTGATCTGCTGACTCTTTTGATTACTCCAGGAGTTAACTGGAATGAATTCATTGGAATTGTACCAACTGAACACTGTCTCCATTTCCCGCATAATCAATATTACATAGTTCTTTCCAGGAAATGAATTATTTGGAAATTATGGACGCATAAATAATTAAAGGTTTGATTACACTCTCCGGACACAGTTTTCATAAATAAAGTATATTATAGGGCTTTTGATGTGAATTTCAATATTATGTATAGGCCTATACATACAATTTCCAACATATTTTCCAAATGTTCATTTTATTGTGTTTTCTCCTTGTGACCCAACCATCCCACCCTTACTAAAGTTTTAGATTGCCTTTATTAAAATAACATACAAACAGGTCTAGCCTACATGAGTTGAACTCTTACAGTGACACACTGAGTGGGATTTCCTCCCTCTCCTTCTTGGGTGTTAGTGGGCCATACAGAGAGCCACCGTTTTGCCTTGTGTCTCTCTAGTGTTTTAATTAAAGACTGCTTAGTTTCGTAACAATAGACCGTTAACTGTTTTCCACACAATCGTGCACCAGGAACAGTGAACCTCTTGATGTCGGGAGCAGTCTACTCTGTAATTATCCTCACACACCCGGAGCTACGGAGGTGGTTCAACTGAGCAAAGAGGGAAATCTTAATGCCGGGGTTTCAGACGCAAATTGGGACAATTAGCGGCCTCATTAATTTGGGAAAAGGGAAGTAATATTCTAGTTAAAGTAACGGTTCATTAAGTCAGTGTTATCTGTTGTAGAAGGCTAATTGATGAACTCTGAGGGAAAGACAGTAGCCTAATAAGATGAGATGACCTCCGTGTTACAGCGACACTGAGTGGACTATGCTGAGCTTGCAGACCTGAAATGACTTTAGTTTTAGGACATGTTCATTTACAACACTTTCTGCTGTCAACATACCGTCTCTATCATCGCGAGACTAGCTGCTCAGCCGGCGGCTCCACTCAAGTGGAAGGAAGTGTCGCGATGCCTGAGATCAAGTCTTGCAGGGTGCCGTTTTTACACGTGATGCAGGGGGTAGACGGGTCCCGCAGGGTGAGCAGTTTATTCAGCATGACGACAGGGACAACAAAGCAGCTCTTAAAAGTCAGACCTGCACCATTGATCACAGGTGTTAACAGATAGCTTTTGTAAGGCACGTGTCTTACGAAAACGATAATTTAAGTTACGTTAAGTAGGCATGCTATTAGAAAATGTACTTTGATTACACATAATTAAATCTTAGCCTCCTGATTATGTAGGCCTATAAACTCTGAACTCTAAACTTCTTCCTCACTACATTTCAGAGGCAAATATTGTAGCCTACTTTTTACTCCACTACCTTTATCTGACAGCTACAGTTACTAGTTCCTTTGCAGAATACATTTTTATTAACAAGCATATGATTAGCCTCTAAAATATAATGATTTGCTAGAGACAAAACTGCCCTAAGCAAAACTCAAAATGCTGCTTACATGTTAATGTATCTGTAATAATAATCCAATATACATTCAGCTGTCTAATGAGTATTACTTTTGATACTTTAAGTATATTATGCTGATAACATGCCGGTATTGTGCTTGTAACAGAGTAAATAAGTAAAGGATGCAAATACTCCTTCCAGCACTGGATATGGGCTGTAGCATCCCTCTGCACTAACATATTTTTCTATTTTTGCCATCTCGGGATAAAATGAGTTTACTGCGCATCAGTGGTGCTATCTAGTAAACATCCAGAGAGCTTAATCAGTCTTCAAAGGGCAGGGGTTTGTTTCAGTGGGCCATTCGTGGGGTTTTCCTTCATGTATGTCAGGCTAAAAATGCAGTTTCAAGTGAGCTCTTTTCTTGTACCAGCACACCATATGGCAGATAGGCAAATGTGGAGTAGGCTGTAAAGACCCAGTCCATCAAAAGAAGAAGAAAGGCTTCCAGACACTTGAGCATCAGGGGCTCTGAGAGCTGTCAGTGGTGGATGAACACTTACAATGTGTAATGGATGCTCAGGCTATTGTGCTCATAGTAACATGGTGTTTTGATGCACAAACAAGCACAAAAGTGAACTGAAAATATCTACCCAATCCATTTTTATCATAAGAAACTATGGTTACCAAAACGTACCGCCCTGTGGTTTTTATGGTCTTTACACATTTAAAAAAACAAAAGATCAAGATAAAATCGTGTGTGGAACCAGAAAATAGAAACCTCTATACATTGTGTTGCAACCACATAAGACAGTCCTTGTGAAACTTTTCAAATTCATTTCAAATTGTTGTTCACACTTTGTGAGAGAGGTGATGATGCCATCTGGTGACTGAAGCTGTAGTTTGTGATGTGGCTGTATTGGATTGGAGGACATTTTGAGGTGTTTCTAATATTTCTGATATGCAAATCCGGTACACAAAATATTGTAAACACATTTGATGTTCTACACAACATAAACTACAGCTTCAAAAGGTACCACAGAACCAAGTCAACACACAAACAACTAGCACTTACAACAAAAAAAAAAAATTAATTCACTGGTTGCAAACATGAACTGAAGGCTATTTGACAGCTAAAAAGTAGAAACTTTAGGTGAAAATAGTCAAATAGTAGCGAATATTGTGTGTAAATATAATATGAATATGAAGAATAAAGAAGTACGTGTACCTGCCTGAATTGACGTAAATATTATGAAACCATGTAATTTCACCAGATACCACCAGATGGAGACAACACAACATATTTGCCAGAGACAATCGTGGTGTAAACTAAAACGAAATATTAAGATCAGTTTTATTTTTCAATCAAAAAAGAAAATCACACATAATGATTATATAAATACCATAAAACACTCCAATCAGCCAAAAGATCCTTTAGGAACTGATTGAGTTATTTACCAACTGTCTACCAGACATAAAGCCTGCAGGAGACAGATAGTTGTCTGAGAAGGGGATATCTCTGGAGGCTTCAGCAATGGTCAACAATCAGAGAGCAATTTACTATAAGGATAAAGATGTGTATCTTATCATAATAAGGCCTTGCTCTGTTCACTGGGGATTACATCCCTCATGATACGCGTCAAGACAAGATATGATCGTATCCTCAGCACAGCAGCTGCTACTCTAAACCTCCTCCTCTCTTGGAAAAAAAAAAGGGTCTCACCAGTCATTTACCGACATTCCATTACCATTGATAAAGTAAACCTTGATAAGAGAGCGCCATTTGAGCCGGCATGTGCCGTACAGCTATCAGTAGAGAGCAGTAGCGCTCTGTGTTTGGTCTGCTGCATGTAGAGCAGCATGTGGCTGTTAGTCAGTTAAGATGAGTAACATTTTGTCCGCTGACCTCTTTGACCTTGCAGGCTGAATTAAACGTGCTGCACAAAGTGAGAGCTGTTATGAAGTCGTGTGGACATTGCCAAATCATGCAAGGCTGTTTTCAATAAGCGAACCTCTGAAAATGCACGACCTTCAATGTCTTTTGTGCCTGTGAAGTCAGTGAACTGCCTTGGAAATGATGACGGACTACTCACATCTTCCTCTTGTCATCCTCTTTGACTTGATCTCTCCCCTCTGTCTGTTATACGCAGAAATGTTTTGAAACTTAGTGAGTTTCCCTACATATAACAGACAGTCGCCATACTGAGAAGAAAGTGGGATGATGTGGGCAGTAAAGCAAAATATTTCTAAGTAAAAAAGAAAAGATTGACAATTATGTCTGTCATGATCACGGTCAGAGGGTTAGCTCAACAAGATTATTTCATTAGACGGATAGTGACAGCCACAACCAACTTCAATTATAATTGTGCGATCCCTGTAATTTGGCAGTAAAGATTGTTCATCAGCCTTCAGTATGGATTTTCTATGGTCGATTAATGTAATTGGATTGAGAATCACTGATGTCTCAGTCTGATCTGACATCTGAGCTGATGTCAGATTTTGCAGCGACAGGCTTTATCTTCATATTTTGTGGCTTTGAATTATGGGTGCCTGAGCTGTATTCGAACATGTGTGGTGTGTTTAGGTGGTGTGTGTGAAGGAGAAAAAGCCATAAAGCGGGAAAGGGAAAGGCAAAGACAAAGAGCCTTGAGCGTTTACTAGGTGACAATGAGGCAGCATGTCCAGCTCTACGAGGGGGCATGTATAAATAACCTTCATTATGAAAAGAACAATTTTCTACACCTGCCTGCTAATTGTTCCCATGCTGGCACATTGGATTGGTGTGATCTCTCCTTTTAAAGCACTAATTTCAGATAGAGGGGGGTGTGATTTAAGGGTGGTAAGGAGAGAGAAATGAAGGGAGGGAGAGTAGGGGTGAACGGCATCTTAAACTGAGTGAAGCTGATTCGCTGTTATAAAATCCTTCAGTGATTTCCATCTGTAATGTGGGCTGGTAGGGGTGTCAAAGGATTAGTAAAGGTAGTCATGGATCCTGCATGGCACTCCCTGTCCATCCCCCGCTGCCCTCTTCTCGGTCGTCCCAAACTTAGAAGACGATGAAATGTTGACATAAATCTTAGGATTTATCCAGAACGTATTTTCTCGAGTCCGGAGGCTAAACTCAGTGGAAATCATTAGCTCCTTGTCCTTCATTGTGATCCTCAGTCTGCAAAGTGCAAGTGAGTGTGCCAGGGGAGAGTGCCATAGGTGAGCTTCTTGGCTATGGGAAGCAGTAAACAGAAATGAATGAGACCAGTGAGGCAAAGGTGAGGGGTGAGAAAGAGACAAAGAGGGGGAGACTGGTAGGAGCTGGAGTGTGCAGTCAAAGGGAGATGGAAGCTGTTGTATAGGATAAGAGGTGTAAAGGATGTGTTATTCCTGTGATAGCTCAATGATGTGCACCCCCATAGTTTGAATCACAGCCTGATTGCAGTTATGAATCAGACCATTTTCCTGTGCGGTGTGTTGTGCTTTTACTCTGCTGTAACCACAGAGAGACCACAAAGTTGTTTTTTTATTCATCCCCAAAAGAGAATTTCTGTGTCAGAGTCCTGCTGCATTCACATTTGTGGTAGATAACACGGAAAATTGTGTTTGTATGATTTATTCAGTTGGAGATAACATGACAGGCAACACTGGTGTTAAGTGCTGACCAACAGGCCTGTGAGTGGACTGAACTTGCTGACGGAAATCAAACTTGATTTCCTGAACATTTTGTTCTCTGCCATTATGGCTGAAAACAAACCAGATGTGGAACATTTTGCAAATTAGTGCGCACACACATGCTGTACCTTTTGTGTAAATACTTCGATTTCTTCTTCTTTTCAAGTCACTTTTGAAGAAAAACATAACATTGACCACTGACAAATAAGCAAATAAGAAAGCAAATAAGCATATGTCAAACTATTGTTTGACATATGCTTATTTGCTTTCTTGCCAAGAGTTAGGTGAGAAGATTGATACTGTACCACTCTCTATATTTTTGTATGCTAAATATGGAGCTGGAGGCAGCAGCTGGTTAGCTTAGCTTTGCACAAAGACTGGAAACGGGGAAACAGCCAGCCTGACTTTGTCTGAAGGTAAAACCGTAAAACCACAATAAGGATTAAATAAATGAGAGGAGATGTATATGTGTTAATTATTGAGCTTTAGAGGTTTTGTTACCTTTGGGCAGAGTCAGGCTAGCTGTTTCCACCTGTATCTAGTCTAGCTAACCGGCTGCTGGCTATAGCTTCATATACTGTATAGTGAACAGTGGTATTGATCTTCTCATCTAACTCTTGGCAAGAAGCAAATAAGTGTAATAATAATAATACTAATAATAATAATCTTCACAGAATTTGTCCTGATAGACATTTTGGAATTAAATCAAATTTTGAAAATAAAAATCAGTTTAACTGTAGCAGTGTAAATGCCAACATGGAGGTTTTTATAGTCTCAATTTTCAGTTTGTTGTTGGGTTTGACTGAAATCCCATGGTGCCGCCTGTTAAACACATCATAATGTGGCTTTTTATTGTCCCCACAGTGGAAAATTGATTTTGCATCCTATTGTTAAATGTACACCAGAAAGAAATGACCGGGCCAAGCCTGTCACCCACGTGAAGGATCACACGCCAGATAGCAACCCAAACACAGCGCAGAACATGATACAATACTTTAGGTATAAAAAGTGGCCGAGGACATCTGCAGGGCATCAGTAAACCAAGAGTGTGGAAACACAGAGTGGAATCATGGTGCTTTTGTTTTCTTGCTTTGGGCAGGACTTGTTTTCCCTCACATTCACTCATTCTCACACACATGCTTCACAAGTCTACAATAAAGCATCCATGATCAAAAACACAAGTGAATTCTGCCTGACAGTGAATTTTTGCTTTACTTTGACAGCCTTTATTGGGCTATAAGCTCAACCAGGGGTGAGTGGCATCCCTGCAAAGAATAAAGGATGGTTATTAAAGAAAAAGACCAGGGAGGTGTTTCTGAAAGGTGGCGGGGTGCCCAACATGCCTGGCATCGCAAGGTCAGGAGCAATGCCCTCTGGCAGGAAGTGCTGTGAGGAATGGCATTGTCAGTCAGACACCTCCCTCACCCCCTTGGACCTGTCAATTTGCCAGTGATAATTAATCTCTCTCTGGTTAAATATAAAGATTGTAAATCACAGCATGATTCTGCACCATTAGGGGGTCTTCATCTGTCAGCTACAGACCTTGGCTAATGGCCCTTTGTAAGCAGAGCACTGACTGAGGCAGCACACCAGCCACCTACTGGTCCTCCTCATCATTTGTTTCTCATGGAGACATCCCGCGTCCAACCTGCAGAATGGGGGACCATCAAGCTGCAGGCATGAAGACAGTAGTTTCAGACCACCAAAATGATCATCCTCATACTCTCTAACGTGTTAGTGAGGCATGCATTATAAAATGTTTAAATGATGGCTTAATTAATGGCTAATAAATCATTTTAAAATGGTTTACACTGTAGCTCAGTAGAAGAACTTCTGGGTTGCCAGGTTGCCTTCTTTGGGGGGTGCACATCTTCCTCCAGAATAACTTCTGTTTCTTCTTACCATTCACCTTCTGCAAAAGGACTGCAGAGTATCTGTACCACAATCCATTTAATAACAACTGATTAGCAGAACAGCTCCAAACTTGGTGGGTTATCATGGTGGAGAAACTCTTTATTAATGATTAAATACCATTTATATTCCATTATATTATTATGAATTATATTATTCATATTTATTGTTAAATGAGAAACTCATGACTCCTTATTATTGACTTAATTTCTAAGAAGGCATCACGTCTGCAGTTATATTAATTAAAAGTTATGCAGGAGGAGGATAAACAGTCAAATACTTTTTGCTGGCAACCCAAACTGTCCTTATGAAGGGCTAATTGTATTAAACATGAATAAATTAAGCATTAACCAATAATAAAGTAATTAGTCATTTATGGCCTTATTTATGTAACACTGAATTCTTGATGGGTGGCATTCTCCAGTCACTCTGGCTAATAAGCAGGCTACAGTTTCTCTAAGACTAAATCTTTAATTAATGCAAACGCAGGAAGACAGTAAACACGCCCAAGTTCAGTTTCTCAAGGTTCAACTGTTGCACCTGTTACACTCTCAAATGTACCCTGTAAAACAACAGCAGGTAGGAACTCAAATTACTCTGAGGCAAAGAAAATACACGTCAACACTAATAAGAATATCATTGTACGTGAATTATCCCACCTAAAAATATATCTAAAACCACCTTTCGAACATTATTATTGACTGACAAACATGAGCACAAGAAAACATGTGAGTAGCCATACATGCATTCATGTCTGCATGTACAGTAAGCAGATGCGCAAGCAAATATATATGACTCACTTACTTTGTGTGACAGTTTATCTGCAGAAGTGTAATACGTTTGGATGACAGGAAACACAGGCGAGCATCTAATGCCCTCACTCTTGACTTTTTGAAGGTAAAGCAGACGCTCTGATGCCACACAGTTTGGTGACTATCACACACTGAGGTTTACAGGATTAACTGAATGGCTAATATATAACCTGTGATTGGTTGTGGCATTAAAATAGAACATTTCAAGCTGTTACACAGGCTGTTCATGGTAAGCATTGATGGATAATGAATATAAAATGTATTCAATGGGCAGTGTGTGTGTGTGTGTGTTGTCTCTTCCTCCCTGAACATCCTTGCTATTCTGCATAGTCCAATGGCGGTCAGATTCAATAACAGCGAGCATACAACAAGCCTTTAATTACTTGTACACAGCCCTGTGACCCACTTCGTGGTCATCATTATATCGCTGCACTTTTGCTTTCTGCAGAGTACCTTTATTTATTTTTTTAAACTTCCCTCACACCCCTTTTGACTCAGCATTACATCAACCATAATAAAGCTGTTTGTTTGTGTGCTTGTAGGGGGTAACGTCTGCGATAGTCTTTGAACGAGCTGTTAGCACTGTGCACTGTTGTGCTTGTTAAATGCTTTGTTGGAAGTTTGACACTCAGCTTCTCAGGCTGCACTCAACACTGCCGACGGTATCCTTAAGTCATGAGGCTGTTTCATGCTGGGCCCCTGTGGGTGAGGGAGGGATGACAGGATAGCAGAAGAGGCAAACAACAAATGTGGGCACACACACACACATACACAGAGTCACCTTTAAAGTGTATGAGAGCTCCCTGATGCCTGTGCTGCCATACTGCATGACTAATGCAGCCCGCGAGTCACAGTTTCTCCTAGCCGAGTCCCCAAGAGCTGAATTAATTGGCTGTCATCATGGTAGCTCTCACTCTCTCTCTCTCTCTCACACACACACACACACACACACACACACACACACACATGGAATGATCAAGATATAAATAAACCGAGTCAACATGGCATTTAAGTGACAGGCAACCATAAACACTTTGTGAAACAGTCAATGGCGGGCTCTTACTTTGGGGTTCCCATCAAACATATGGAGCACCTCCCTGAAATGCACATAACCGCAACCATCAAGTGTTAGTGTAGCTAGACAGGTCATGTTTAAAGGAATAGTTTGACATTTTGGGAAATACGCTTATTCGCTTTCTTAGCGAGAGTTAGATGAGACAGTCAATACCGCTCTCATGTCTGTGTGCAACCTCATCTCCAAGTTTATATTACATTTATATACTACTAATGTGTTTTGCCCAAGGTTTCCACAGTAAGGAATTGCCACCTGGATTTATGTTTGCCACTGAACACGAGTGCCACTGAGTGTAGGGAGTGCGTCATTTTTTGTAGTACATACATGTTGTGGTCACTAGGTTTAGGCAACAGATGCACTTTTGTTAATCTTAGGCTACATCCACACTACTACGTTTTAGTTTTAAAACACATAACTTTTTTCTACATTTACACATAGCGTCCACATTACTGACCCTGTTTTAGTATGAAAAATCCGGATTGCGTTTTAATGAGGACGGACGAAAATGGAAACGTTTTAAAACAATGACGCAGACACCCATGTTTGCTTCCTGATTGGGTCTTATCAGCCACAACGCATCTTTCCCTGATTCGTCATGGCTGTATCACGTGACCCCTTCCCAGGCGAAAACAAACAACATCAGCCTTGACTAGCAGTGGTTAACTGAACATTAATAACGAATTACAACACTTACTTTCAGTAACAGTTCCACCTGCTCCGATGCTTTAATATTAGATACATTTGACTCACAGAGGGACTGCAGTCTAGATAGATATAGATGATAAGATAAACATTTTTTGTATTGCCTCTTTGTATACAGCACAATGAACAGATGACCTTTTAAAGACCCTTTCATTTGAACAGCTTTGCATTCCAATTGTAATGCACTTAAAAGACAAAGAGTTCTGTCTCCCTTCCTATTTGCCTGTGCTTTGAACCATAAACAACATTTGTGTTTCTCACCAGTTTGCTCAGACTGAAAGAATAATCGAGTGTCATTCCAACCCTCTGCCTTTGCATAATACTGTCTGAGTACTCATGCAGTATAATATCCTGTCTGTCTGAAAGTGGTTCTTTTTAAAGGATTTCACTTTTGTTTTGAGCACTGATCATCAGTTTAATATGGGTGCAGCACAAAAAAATCTCATCAGACAGTGACGGTGACGTGTTGTGATCTGTACATGATTTCAGATGGAGAGGGCTTTACCTTTTAATGAACTGACACATGTTTTACTCGTGTATGTGAGTGCATGTGTGTGTGTGTGTGGAGGAAGGTTTGTTCTGCCTTTCTCTTTGTCCTCAGAGCTTTTCCTTTCCGTGAGACTCCAGATGTTGCTGTCTGCACAATTGGGATGAGACTAAGCCGTCAGGTGTGAGAGAGACCCTCACCAGTACAATTTGAATTAAAAAAAAAACCTCAGCCATGTGTTGTTACATGCTCATGCATTTATAGCTTTTTAGCAGGAGGCAATTATCAGCAAAGTTGTGACTTGGCTTTGTACAATCAGCACTGCTCCTTTTCTGCCTGACGAGGCTGCAGAAGCTCAAGTGAGAATTGTGAGTATTTTGGTACTGGCTCCCATAAAAAAACATTTGAAACACTAAAACACACACTGAGGTTGTCATGTAATTATTAGCAGCTGTAAATGAATTAAGAAAATCAAGAAAATCCTCAAATACTGTGATGGCCTCTCTCAGCAAACGGTTGCTGACTGAGTTTATGACTTAAAGAAATGATCTAAATAAATAATTTACCTGGAGGATGACATTTTAATTTACAGTTGAAAATCAATTTTTGGACAATACACAAGAGGAGAATTTAGATTCTCAAGATTTAGCGTGTAGTCAAGGTAAACCGTCCCATAGGAAAAGTGTCTGTATACTGACAAACAAGACTAAGACGTCTACAGCCATGCCAGCATCCCTGTGAGGCTGTACTTAAGCACAGTGATGCTTTGAGCTAAATGCTAACATCAGCCTGCTAACATGCTCACAATGACAGCGTTAATGTGCTGATGTTAATCAGGTTTACCATGATCACCATCTTATTTCAGCGTGTTAGAATGCTAACATTTGCTAATGAGCACTAAACACAGGTACGTAAGGCTGAGGCTGAATGTCATTCATTTTGCAGGTAACACCAAAGTGATAACAATACACCCTGAGGGGGATATGAATGTTCAAATGTTATGGCGAATGACTGACCAACCGACCTTGACATCCTAGAGGTACGTTGCTAGCATAGCTAAAAACTTGAATAGGCTCTTTAAATGCAAAAGATATTCATCCAAATGGCCTCTTAAAGTTTTTTTTTTGTCATGGTGCAGGCATTTTTCCAGTGTTATGGGACTAAACACAACTTTTGTCACACAAATACAAATTATTTGTTCATACTTTACTTTATTTAAGTTATCTTGGTGAATAAGTAACAGCTCAGAGAGGTAGCCTTACATGGTTCTTCACAGCATAAGAATTTAGCCATTTACAGCATATTTTCCAGGAGTCATTATAGTTCCAGTCTTGTTTACCTCTCTCAGATGCATTTATAGTTACCAGGCAACATTTACAGAGGGCACCAAGGAGTCTGGTGCCTTGCTCAAGGACCTTTCAGCCATCATGACGGGGTGAGAGTACTGTAGGAACAGATGTGACTCCAGCTAACCTCCAGTAACAAGCTGGCAGCTGGAGCAGACCCAGCTGCAGAGTGGCAGGGATCACACTGACAACACTGGTAATTGGGTGGCCTCTTTACCTCTTGGCCAACTCGCCACCTCTCCAGAGTCCGAATATACTAATCCACTTATTCCTCATCATGATCATGAAAGCAGTTGACATCACTTGACAAAAATCCAATCATAAAACATAATCTTGTTATCCTGGTAGGTGACAAATGTAAATCCCTCTAATGTGCCTCACAAACAAAGAAAAGCATCAGTCTCTTCTCTATTGTTCTGACCTAGCAGAAGATTCAAGGTGCTGTGTGGATGAGGATGATGTATCGCTATGTCTTTTAGTTGTGAGAGGCAGAGAAATATTATCACATTAACACTTGATTTCCATTTCCCATGAATAATTTCTTTTCTGTTCCATTTTCAGGAGCATATTTCATCCTGCAGCACAACTGAGGAAAACTATGTAATAGCAGTGATGCTGCTTACCACTAAATTATGATTTACTGTTGAAATGAAACATGAAACATGTCTGAAATATGCCCTCTGGAAATTACCAACAGTCCGCTGTAATCGCACAGCCTGACAAGCAACAATTTCTATTCTATTATCAACCACAACCCAAACAATGACAACAGTCCAAAGTGTCTGCAGAATTTCCTTAATATTAGTTTATTTTTCTGCCATATGTGCAGCGACAACCCTGCCATGTGAATATCATTGTAGTTGTTATTCACAGGGTGTTGTGATATTTCACAACAGATTCCAAGAAATGAATTCCAGGAAAACAGGATATGGGTGGCTGATAATAGCACCTTTCTATTGACAGGGCTTTCACACAGATCAATCTTAATGGGCTTCATAATTAATAGTGATGATTCCTCTCCCGTCTACTTAGCCTTTGTTGGGGCAAAACAACATGAAAGGTTGACATTTCTCAGATTACTTCTGATTGATCTTGCCCATCCTACTGCGAGCAGCAAATAAGAAAGGCTAACTAACTAGCTTTGCCTTTGAACCTGTGAACATCTGCAGGCTTTGCCATTCAGCCAAGACCGAGCTGACAAGAAAACATCTCATTAAAGGTGTGCATTTTGCTACATAGTATGCCAGACATAGGTACTGTAAGTGTAGGTTGACCAGCAATAGAGTTGTAGTGTATTTCCAGTGATTGTAACATAGATAACACTAATTTCTTTTATGTATATGTATATATGTATATGTGTATTAAGTTACTGTTAATGCAAATCAGACATTTCCTACTGCTGCACATTAAGTGTTAATCTGGCAAAACAGATTAACGCTTAATCTGTTTTTTATTGTGAAGCAGTCCGTGGAAATGCAATGTATTTGTCACCATGATTAGTGCTGACAGCGATCATTCATCAAAAATGTTTCTACAAAACAAGACAAGGTCATCTTTGGCAATTTTTGACATAAATTGTATTATGTAGTACATGTTTTAAATATTTACAATCAGTGGTATGGCCCTTTAAAAATTCCAGCGCCCATGAATGGCCAGTAGCCTTAAAGGGGAACCAATTTTAAAAGTTTGAGTGAAAAAAGTTGTATAAAGCCTTTTGTGATTCCAGAGGGAGCTGCGCAAAATCTGATAAAATGCCTTGTCAGAAGACTGCAAGTTTGAAAATTAAAAAAATCTGTGGGTATGGAGTTAGGGTACATCCACACTATTCGATCTCCGTACACACAAGCGTTTTATCACCGTTTCAGAAATAATGTCCGTCCATACTACATGCCTGGAAACGCATATCACCGTGACCATTCACGTGCACTGGGCACGCATGTGCCAGTGTAAACAGGAAGCATATTGTCTACTCTGCGGTTGGTTGCTTAGTTGCAGAAAATACTATGAACGAAGAACAGCAATGGAAAAAAGTAAGAGCAGAGATTTCTCTGCTTGGATTGAGGACCATGTGGAAAGTAAGTGTTGTAATTCGTTATTAATGTTGAATTAACGGTTATAAAACGCCAGAGTAGTGTGGATGCTAGGTTTAAACGTAGCAAAAGTTATGCGTTTTAAAACAAAAATGTAGTAGTGTGGATGTAGCCTTAGAACGAATGCTAAATAGGTGGAGTACTCTTTTAATATTTTTCTCATCCTTTCTATATTATATCCTTAATCATTTCCCCCATAAAGTCAAAAATTGGAAATAATTCCCCTCTTTTCATGTGTGGAAAATGATGGAAACTTTTAAAATATTTAAAACATATGTAGCAAGCATTGCGGTGAGTAATCACACAAGTGCTCTTTGGTGAGGGGACTGTCAAGCAAGAGACGTGAGCCAAGGGAAGTGTCTTGCCAAGACACAGCGACAAGATTAAAAAGCCTCTATTAAATGGCTCATTCACAGAAGACCAATATAACATCCAATCAACATGTTTCAGCTGCTGGCCTTCATCCAGCCAAAGAACTAGGCCACAAGACTGGCCAGTGTTTGGTTAATTCAACTTCGGTCTGAATGTAGGGACTTTTTAAAATTGGTAACTGTAGCATTATTACTGACATCAACATAGTAATTTTTAACAGCTCGTTGCTAGGTATAGAAACAGGCAGCCCCTTCATTTGCTTTCTTCTGCTCACTTGTCGTTTGAAAACTTAATTCTCTGCGCGACTGTCCAAGTTTTAACAACATGAATGTGCCCACTAGCCTTCCAAACAGTGGTGGACCATAATGTTATTTACCCCCAAAGTGTATTAAAATGCCAAGCAAGGAAATCATAATGAGTTTTTGAATCACGGTTGCTGACCAAAAGTGGGAGACTGCAACTGCAATTTCCATTTTCATTTTCAGAGACTCAGAGAAATGCCTTCTCTGCTATACACTAATGTGCAGTGTGTCTTTTTCCGTGTGTGCATCTAAGATATTGTTTTACAGTAATTAGACTTTATGCTTGAGCGATTCCTTGTTTTAATTAAATGAAACTCAAACTGAACAAGTGTGCCAAAAGTGTATTTTCAAAGGAAGAGGGGTAATGCAGAAATAAAATAGGAAGTTATTGATTTGTCTGGACGTGTTGGAGACAACTCTCCTGGCTATCCATCTGAGGTGGCTTTTGACCTAAACAATGACAGGGTGAGAACCTGCACAACAGACAACAAGCACCAAGCAGTGAGCAGCGAGTAATGAGCTGCATGTTGGCTCTCTTTGTGTTCCTGAAAGAAGAATTTTGTTTTTTCCACTCACACTCCTGTTTCCCTCTTGTCTCTTTAGATGCTACTCTTAACAAAATTGCTCTCTTATGAAAATAGCATGCCATTCTTTTGTTCCTCCAATAAAAGATGTAACAGCTGCTTCTCAGGGAGTGAATTCTAAATGAGGCTTGGCATTGCCCTCTGCTGTCAGATCCCACAATGACCTCTACTTCTCCTGCTTCCTATCTCCCCCTTCCCTCTGTCATCCTCCACCTCTCTCCTCTGTCTCCCTCTACTCCCTGAGACGAGCCCCTCGTGGTGGGAGTGTTGACAGGGCTTTCTCACTCGGATGCAACCAGAGGGAAGCTGATGTGTCCCGGGCCGCGCAGAAGCATCACGGCATGTGATGGCACCTCAGCCTCTGCTCTTAACAGAATCCACAGGAGTGCCTGATGTGGAAATAAAATTTAAAAAAAGCAAGGAGGCTCTTCAGAAGAATTCCTGAACAATTATTGCTGCAGTGTTGATGAGTTGTGATGTGTTTGTGTCATAGCACTGGGGTTAAGACTAAAGTCCTCAGTGTGCAGGTTGTCCCACTTCTGATTGCGGCTGTCAGTCCTGATTGCCACAGATCAGCAGCTGGTGACACCAGGGAACATGGCAGAGCCGGAATCCAAACCATGTAACTGCCTGAAACTTGCAGCCAGGACAATTCAGAGGCAATTCTCATCCTGAATAAATGATTCATCTATAAAAACTTGTTTTTCGTCAGAGGAAGATGGAAAACTGTGTTTGCGAGGTTTATCAGCATGTGGCCTACAGGAGGATTTGATTATTGACTGCCTGCATCATACATTTCTGAACATACAATGTGAAATGGGGAGATATGGAGTGAGGGAGGGGAAGCAGCGGAGTAGAACAGTAGAGGTGTGACAGAATCAGGGGATGTGTGAAAAGGAAGGAAACCAGGCTGTGGGAAGATATTTAGGGCACACTGGGTTTTTTAATCGCTTGCACAATATGCAGCGTGTCTGCTACCTCAGATGTCCAGCTGCTGCTGTTCTCCTGGGTAACGCAACTACAATGAAATTATGCTGTGACTCCTTATGCAGAACATGCTATTATTCTCCCAAAGCAACAGTCTGATCATTCAGCGTCCCTAACGAGCAGGCTCACAAATCCCCCAGTCTTTGTAGTATTTTCCTGGATTTTGTAGCAAATTGGGCTGAGGGATTGAATCAGCTTAACCTTTCACCAGTAATCATAGGTGATTATAAGCATTTGAACATGCTGTTATTCAGAATTATAGAGAGGGGTGGCCAGTTAGGCGGTAATTATACTGCAGAGAGTTACCTGACTCAAATGGTAGATTTTTGTCCCACACAATTTTCAGCTCAGTAGGTAAAGGGTTCAGCTGGACTGCAATAAAAGAAATCACCAGGCTTATTTACAACAACCAGGCTCCATTTTTATATTAATAACACAATAGCAAAATCAATAAAAACCCTTTCCCTTCGGAAGATATATTTTATTGGAAGCACTCATCCAACTAGGCTTTAGCTTAACTTTTTCCTTGTTCCAACTGAGCAGATGGATTTTCTAAAAATTTCAGAAAACAGCTGTTTTTCCTCCTCATCTTTGTTTCCTTGACAACGCATCTAAACAAGGAATGGTCTCCCAGACAACAGGTCTGAAAGTACTGCAAATATCTCAGTGTGAGTCAGTGTGTGTGAGCAAAGACGTGAGAGAATGTTGTTTTTTCTCCCTGTTGCACTCTGCGTGACCATGGCCATGTGTTGATTGATCTATTTACTGCACTGTACATATATTACACACCCTCACGGTCTGCAGCAATGGAGATGTAATAGAATGATGAATGATTATCTGTTTCAGTCAAGGCTCTGCTCACTCTAAACTGTTAACCGTGATCCTTTCCAACAAGAGGAACATGCCGGAGCATGCCAGCTGGATCCTTTTCATCACCAAAACAATACTCTCCGCGTGAAACAAATAGTATTTTTGCTAGAGATGGACTGGAATATGCTACGCTCGCTGAGAATGCTCATCCCCATCTCAGATGAACTCACAGTTAACAGGGCCAACAATTCATCCCTGCGTCTGTTATTGACCCATCCTCACTCCTGTAGATGACTGCATCAGCCGACAGAGTGTCTTTGTTTTGCTGAAAATTTCTTCATTTCCCCCTGCCCACTCTGCTGTATCAGGGGTTATTACAAAGGATTGTTACTGACTCAGTAGTGCCTTGACTCATGAAGCCATCTGCCAGACAGAGAGGTCAATATAGAGGGTGAAAGTGTTTGCACTTGCATTAAGATGATAGGAGACATAGATGGATCCAGCTCTTAGTGGCCTCTGGGCATTAACACTACATTTCCCACAGCATAACAATAAAAAAAATAATAACATAAGAAATGGTTGGAGATAATCAGAATAGGGGCACAAGGACCTTTGCATCATTGAGGAAAGTATTTCCTTTGTCAGCAGAATTCATTTTATTGATTTATTCATTCAGCAAGAAATAACTGTATTCTTTATTGAGGCATAATAAATACATACCACATACAAAGGAAGAACCTTGCTCTCCCAGCAGAGAACAGACTAGTGGAAGCTGAGCCTCTGTTGTACTGCCATCCTGTAGAGCTTCCTCTGTCAGTATGGGTTAGAAAGTAGTTGAGCTGGAAAACTTCAGAAAAAGAAGAACACCTCCCAACGCCGCTCCAAACTCATGAAATATCTGCAGCCATGCATACAACAGATAGAAGGTTATATTAGATATTAGTTATACATATTTAATGACAGCCAAGGTGTGCATTGATATGTGAATTCAGAAGCACATTGTGTTGAGGCTCTTCATTAGACTGAATTGGAGAGTTGGTGCAAGACAAATATTTGAACCCCATCTATCAACCTTTTGAGTAAGTTTGTGGGATAAGTCTTACAAATACACAGTGGTGTAAGTACTCAAAGGTAGAAAAGCTATACCATAATATTCATCTTGAAAGTACAAAAGTACATTTGCAACAAACTCGAAATAAGTGTCAAAAGCAAACGTATACATTTTAAAGTTAAGCTGTTGATGTGTTGGTATCAATGTATTATGTTCCACTGGTTTTGTAATATTATCTGGTCCAGATGGCATTAGGTGCACTGTAGTTTAAAGCACTGCCTTGTACATTTTATAAGCATACTGTCTTAATGTATGATTTCATGTAAAATCTTAAAACTTTGTCAGCTTCACGTAAATGTAGTGGAGTAAAAAGTATAACATTCAGAAATATGTTTATAAAAATAATCTCACAAAATAAACATACTTGAGTGCCAGAATTACATTAAAGTTTAGCACCATTTTAACATATTACTTTTATTTTGAAATGAAAAACTGGCGAAGAACTTAGAGTATTTCTCACTCTGCGATACAGAGAACATTACTGCAGTGCAAAACGTACTGAATTGAATGAGACATCAAGATACGTGTTGGTGCATTTACAGTAATGATGCTACAACGCCAGTGGAAAGAACCAAATTTACATGAGCCTATTCACAATGTCTATGTTTTCTTGTTTGCTCATGTGGTTTTTATTTAATGTCAACATACAGTAGCAACTCAGTAGTTTTTGGCAGCCCATCATTCATTTTTCCTTCTTGAATACATCACCAGGGAAAGTTGTCAAAAATAGTGCCAACTCACAACTTCAGTACCACGTGACTTTGACAAAAAATGTGAGAGATTGTTGACTATGATAGCTTACTTGTAGTAGCAAATTTCTGCAGGTTCATTTTCAAAATGAACAGAAATAAATGGAAACCAAATGGCTGCCTAACAGGTAAAAATAAACATCTTAATTCATGCTTTGGAATATGGTTAATAGTAATTATAATAATAGTATTTTTCATTTTGTAGCTAATGAGGTAAAACATGGAAAACCACTGGTATCCTTTAAAACTGATGTGTGTTTTTTCTCCACCAGGAGTTTGTATGCCTGTGTAACCAAGAGAAGACTTAATGTGAACCAGCATTAGATCCCAGTGGAAACTCTTCACTGTGGGGAACCAAAAAGACAGGTGAAAACCTGGTGAAGCTGGATGTTTCACAAAGTTTTATTCATAAGTTTTGAGCCAATCCCCCACTGAGCGTAACGAATTATCAATGCACTACATTTTCAAACACTGCCAGCATTCCCTATACAGTATACAATATGGCAGAATACAGTCCATTGTGGAAGCCGCATTATAGCAGACACTCTTGCATTCAGTAAATATTCATATGGCCATACAGGTGGTAATCTGAGCAGAGAAATATCTGTGACCACTACATCTGTCAGTTCAGTTTGTGGTGCATCTGGCCTGTATTGTACCGAAGCCAGTTTCTCTAAATAAAGACAGACTTTTTGCATCCCCAGCACCCACCCTCTGTTCTACACACAACACTTCCCCTTAACCAGTGCCAAGCAGCCCAAATTAAATCAGGCTTAAATAAGATATATCTCCATCTCTGTATGCGAGGCTAGACTGATACTCGCAGCAGCGCTCTGACATTTCTCTCAGGCCATGGGACGCCTCTGAAGGATTACCTCAGTGGGAGTGGGCTGCATTAGCTAGCCCATGACGACTCACTCTATTGATAGCTGTGGCAGGTACACCTCAGCAAGGAGCCCTTGTGCGGCCTGTGGCGAGAAATGAAATGAGTATAAATTGTGGGTGTCAATTCCAAAGGGGAAAGCTGGTCATCTGTAAAAGAAAAGATGTATGAGCACATAAGGGTGGGTAATTCCACTCCTCTGCCAAGAGAGGACGTGGAGAAGATGACATTCCCTCCTGTGGCCTGTGACGGGACTTCAGAGTTTCTTCTAGTCTTCTTCAGCCTTTTATGTGCCTCCCTATTTCTTTCTTTCTCTCACTCCTTCTTTCTTATTTGCTGTTTGGATTTCATTCACATTTGCAAATATCAACACTTTAGCCCCAGACAACCAGACAGCCAGACAGATGCACACACGGACACGCACCCTCCTATTGATTTGCATTCTGATTTGTACGCCGCCGAGCCATTGTTTCTCCGTGTTCGAAAGTGAAGGGAGCGATGACCCAACTATCAATCAAGGGTAAGACAAAAGCAACACCTTCTTCTTCAGCAGGCATGCACACTGTTTGTCAGGTGACGCATTGCATTGTCAAGGTCGCATCAAACTGACAGCTGTGCCAAAGCAAATGTTGAACACCTTTTGATGCAGCCTTTACAAATTTATTTAATGAGGAATTGATTTTCTCCGCTCTCTTTTCCTTTTTTTCTTTTTTTTTTTTGTGAACGAGGCAGGCTGTCCCTCAGGCCTGGTAACAGCAGGCGGTTCAGCTCCACAGGAGCAACAATCAGACAGAGAAGGAGAGCTGCTCACCCCGAGAACAGGCAGTAAGAAGCAGCTCACTGGGCGGAATGACTCACAGACAGGGCCATTCAGAAGCACACGATGATGGCTGCAGCCTGCCTCTTTCACAACCACACCAAGCCGCTGGGCTCGAACGGATAGACTCCTCCAGTGCTAATGTGTTGTAGCCTAATGTTGTGGAAACAGATGGAGCTCAGTCATCAGGGTTGAATGAAACAGTAGACAGAGAGGTGGAAAACATGCTTCGGAGTGTGAGTGATCTCATCAAAACATCAGAGGGATCAAATACATCAGGTCTGCTGCTTTAAAGTTTGGCTGACTGGACGGAAGAAATATGAATAAAACATGGGGGAGGTCTGAAGTAACATGGCTGCCAACCAAATGGGAGGCTTGGAATTTCTAAGCAAAACATTTATTCATGACCAGTGCAGTGAATACAAAATATTGTTTAAAGGAGGAGAGCAGCTCCGACAGGAATAGTGAAATACAATTGATGGATCGCAGCATTATTGATTGGTTAAACACAGGGATTTATCTGCCATTGACTGAAATGCATATAAATCATCATCATCATTTCTATTCTGTACGCTAACAGCCAATGAGGGAAAAATGCCAGCCCTAGAGGACGTCATCTTGGCTAAAGAATTTGTTTGGCCTTCTTACCCTTTCATAATAACTCACAAAAGATGGTCAAGTCTTTCTAAATGGGTTAATGAAATCTCAGACTTTGCCCAGTTGAGGAAGAGGTTATTGATCCCGCTGTGGGGAGGAAATCCTATATCACATGCCAGTTCAGATTAATCATTGCACGCTCTGTATGACATTGCTTTGCATAATGGAAGCGATCGCAAGTTTGGAATAACGATCAGGGAATGATTACTCATCGTCAGAAAATAAGTGCAACAAATAGAAACGAAAACGTGTTAACCGGTCACTTCAAAGAAGAGAAATCTAATCAAATGATTTCAAAAGTTTCTCGCCTGTATGTCATCTCACTGTTTGTCTGGTGAATAATGGGCAATCTGTGTCAGTGGTGGCTGGAATAAGAGTGGCTGGTGAGAGAGCTTGATTATTTTCATTCTGAGAAAATTCGGCTTTTCCTCCGCGACAAACATCTTTGATTGACCTCCCGGCTCTGCTTGGTCATCCAGCAAATCAATGGCTTGCAAAATTCATGCTAGGAAATTTCCAGGATTATGCTGCTACTAAAGGAAGGAGAAAGAAAGTCGTTTTTGTTTCATGAGGAAGTGTCCCTGAACAGTCATGATTGACATGTCGTCAGACGTGAACAACTCGAGGTGCGGATCTGTCAGCACTGATCCACGCTAAACCCTGGCAGAATGAGATGGGGATTGGAGCAACTAGAAGTCCAGCCGGGGTGGATGTCGTCACTGTGACATTGAAGACTATGACAGGCTCCTGTTCTCCCACAGACAGGGAGAATTTATGGAAATGGAAGCGGAGTGTTGAGACGGATGGGAGATGATCATTGTCTGTCCCATGCAGCAATCAGGTAAAACCCTGCAGGGCTGAATTTAAAGCAAATGTGCCCTATAAATCTCCAGGTTTCCCTGGAGCGCCTAATGAAAACTAATAGACAGACTGTGAAAGGAGCCATCCATCCTGCTAGTTTCCCCACCCAGTAACGGGTTACTCTTCTGCTGATGGTGAGGTAAAGATATAAAGCGTTTACATGCAAGTTTCTCTGGGGGAAAGTCATGTTAAAAGTAAACAAGCTTGAAACAAGGCTTATTTAACTATTAATGTCAACTAAATATAGACATAAATCACAGTTTGTGTTACATATGGGGTTTACTATCTATTTAACATATTGTGGCAAGACGGGGGGGGAGACAGGGAGGCTGTTGGTGATCTCAGCCGTTCAGATAGGCACCATGGAGACGTTCCCAAATAGAATGTGACTTTGATTTCTCACCTCATTTCACTCTCAGCTGTCAGATAGGTTTCTGCTCAGATGACATCTCCTTCACAACGATGCTCAAAAAAGTGGAACAGCTCAGAAATGAGGCAGCTGCTGCCCTACATGCCAGGCAGTCTCCGTGACATCATCACCTCCGCCACTCTCCTGTGACTCAACAACACTGACAACAACAATTACAACAGCAAAACTTAAGCCACAGCCATGCAAATGATGCACTGCACCTGTCTAAGGCCTTCCCCCACTGCTCCCCACCTCTGCATCTTTGTCTGCTTCTTCGTCTCCCCGTGAGCAGCCGTGACCTATTTATCTCTGATGTGTCAGCATCTTGGTTTTACTTGTGCAGACATGTTGATGCACAGCCATCTTCTCCTCAGAGTCTGACATAGGAGCTCCATTAGCACTGCAGTATCTTCTTTGAAAAACATAAGAGATCGCTGACATCATAAAATGTGGGGGAATTCATTTTGAGGATTAGGGTGAGTATGTTTGAGTATGTTTTAAAATGAAAATTATAGGCTCCCTTTTATAATAGCTTTGTAACTAATGGCGTTATTAAATAATTTTATAGCTTTATAAGCCGCTAATAAGGACAAATTTTGGGTGGCAGTTTGTGAAAAATTCCATTGGTAGATTTATCCTTTGTGTTTTGTAATAATCCAGTTATAAATCGTCGCTGTCCGATGAAAACCATGTATTTCCAAGTTTGGTGATTTTAAATTTTTCAGACAAACTGAAGGATTAAGTTTTCCTTTAAGGGTTGAAAAACATTCCCCTGCTACATAAATAAATAATGAATACACCATTTTAATGAATAAACCATTTAAAAACCTATTTGAAATCGGAAAACTTCATTGATTAACATTAAAAAGTTGACATTTTGTAGATACATAGTTTTTACATGTGACAAAATTGTGGTAATCCATTGATAAATGCTCATGAGTTTCCCACTTTCTAATAAGCCATCAAGTCTGCAGTTATACATTTCAATAAGTCATTAATGAAGGGTTTCAATAATCAAGCCTGCAGCTGTTAACATTAATAAGATAGACCTAACCTAAGTCAAAAGGAGTTTTCACAACCCAAATCTTGTTCTTATTATTAATGGCATATAAATGATCTATAAAGCATAAGTAAATGATTCATTAACATTTAATACATCCATAAGCTACAACTTCTAAACCCTTTATAAAGGGTGCCTTATTAGAAAGTAGTACCTGAATATAACTTACTTATTTGTCAAATTTCAAATTTGTGCTGCAAACAGTGTTTCCATGTAACATAGAACTATAACAAGGAGCACAGGATGTTCAGACACCCTTCCACGTGTTATAGGTGTATAATTCACATCAAAATGTGTTTACAGTGTCTCAGATGTTGTCAGTTGAAGGTGTCCCTGGTGGAAAATGATGAAAAACAACAGCAACAAATGGCTATTTCCAGCTAAGCTCCAAAACTCCCGTGCAGTCTGACCACATACAATAAATAAGATATGTGTCTCGTTCTGTAACTCTATCCTGTCACAGCTCTCGACCATGTTCTCATCTTGAATCCCGGGGGGTGTGGGGGGTTGAACAGGATTGGGGAGTATAACCCATGTCAGGGGCAGGCTGACCGGTGCAGAGGATAAACTAACTCAAACTGCAGTAGCTGGCCATAGATTTTTTTTTGTCATCAGGGACGGCTCTGCAACAGTATCTACTAGAGCTGTCTAGTGAGAACATATCTGACTCATATCTGTGATCGACTGGCTCGGTCTGTGTAAGAGACACCAGCAAACTGCCTCTGTCCTTGTGAGGGATTATTAGGGAAACAGAGACACTGAAACAATCTGCCTGCAGTTGCCGGACCAGGTCATTTTCAAGCCTGTTACCAGTCGCCCCTGTGGTGTCATGAGACTTACACACCACCTGCTTAGCTTGTATTCTGACCAGATCTGCTCCACTTGGCGATGACTACTATCTCAATGAGACAGCTGGGTACTAGTAACTACTCTCCAATGTTTCATCAACAGGGATTCATGTGTTATTCATTTGCCTGGGCTGCTGGCCGGTGGCCATGTAATGACTGTTGATCACTGCAGTTGTATACTGGATTGAGATTTTTGCCCTGTTAAATTCTACTGTTCATTATTCCTCCGACATCCCCAAGCGAGGTAGAGAGCTGCGGTTTAAACCATATGAATAACCTAATCAAGTAGACATCCTCAGGAACTGTAGCTAGCTCATAATCAAATTATAATCAAATTCTCATGGAGTTTAAAAAGCATCATAAAACTCTGCTTAATAATTCAAAAAGCAAATATGATATTACCGGGCCTTGTTTATAAATTCGCCAGCCTGCCACCCATCATTGCGCACTTTTTGCCCCAGAGCAACTGTGGTTGGTCCTTCAGCTGCAGAAGTCGGAGAGGGCTGGCAGCCACAATATTAAAAAGGGAAAGCCACTTGCTGGTTCTGCAATATAAGTGTAAATATGGGCACCTTAGAACAGCTGGGTTATGAATAATGGAAACAGGTTGCCCTTGGTATTCATGGGAGGGGGAACATTCTGCCACTCAAAAACACAGAGAGAAAGTTCACAACCTTGCGCTGTACTTCTCTTTTCCTCTATGCCTATTTGCACACACGGCCGTCAGACGCCGGTCAGAAGTGAGACAGCAGCAGTAACACCGCCGAATGCTGCAGGCCTTTGGTTGAATTCACCTGTCTCTTTTATCCCCTTTTCCTTAAGAGATGCATCTAAGGTACTGCTGGAGAGGGATCTGTTGCAGTTTGTGACAATAAACAAATAGATGACGCGCTGTCTTTGCCGGCAAGCATCAAGAATAGAAAGGGAGGTCAGGCGCTGCAGGGTGTGAGACAATGCAGAAGGGTCATTTTGCAATGACACTGCTGATCATTTCACAAGTGAAAGATAAAACAGCCCCCATAGCAGACTGAAATCAAACTTAGAGGAATTCAAGAAGGAAAACTATGTTTTCTTAACACTCTTGTTTCTTTAAGCCATTTAAATTGTCCACATTGATTTTTTTTTTCTTCCATTAACTGATTACTGTCTCAATTCTGAATTACTGTTTGTGCAGTGCTGAGTGGGCTGCCTCAGCCAGCGGGGTCAGCTGTATCATTAGACAGTAGTTAGTAAGACCGGGCTGAAGAGTAAAGACAGGATGAGTATAGATGACTTCTGATAAGTTGCTGTTGACAGTGGTCATTCAGAGTTTACTGCTGAGCCCTTTAACTAAGGAAGTTTAAGGCCTGTTTCAATAACATTAAAAGCATACTGTATCTGTGTAATTAAACAAGGTTCACACTTTCAACGTGTCATGATTAAACTCCTCTCCATAAAACAGCCAGATGAGTGCAGAATATATCCATTTCTACTGCTGAAATGCATCGACTTCACACTACTAAAAAAGTTATTGACTTGGTGAGTAAAGCCAAAACATTAGAGTAAAAATCCACCTGAGATACTCTTGCTGCTACATATCCGAGGTGTTGTAATTTACTTTTGTGGTGTGTCAACTTCTGTTGAGCCTTCCTCATTTACTTCTGCTTCTACAGTGACTTCAGAAAGAGAAAAGGCATCAACTTCTCTATTTTCAGCTGTGAGTTGGCGAAGAAAGAAATAACTAGAGCGAAAGTGGAGACAGATAAACCATAAGTCATGTCACTTTCAAAATTGACCCAGATATGTAACACACTGTGTTATTAGCTCTTGTTTTTCTCTTATTATTATTATTTTTTTTACGAGTATTGAAGTTTTTCAGGATGGATTTGTTCTTTAACATTAATACCACAACTACTATATTTATATATTAAAAAAGTTTGAAAATGGCGTGGCTGTTAGCTGTAAAAATAAAATCCTGCCCCGGATTACACCTCTCAGGCTACATACCACCTGAGAGACACTACTTTGGTCTTAAAAAACACCAGATTAAACCTCTTCTGGATTAAAAAATAATTTAATCCATATTTTTATTTACTGTTAATATTCTCCTAAAAATAACTGCATATCAATCAAAGATAAGGCAGTGAAGGATAGTGCTTTTTTCAGACAAGATGGAAATACAATCTTGTATCATAAAGCATCACGTCTCCATTAAAAGCACAATAACCAGTGCCATCATAATTTGTTATTTGCTAGATTGACATAAATGCAGGAAATAGCATTCACTTTTTTTTGTTTGTTTTGTTTTATTGTGTCCATCCCTACCTTTGAACCAACACCTACACTATTGCTCTGATTTATTTTTATTTTATAACGTGTATTCTAACTGTAACTGTGCAAGAATAAAGTGAGGTGGAAGGAAGCAGACAAAAATGTCTCATTTCTCCTGATCCAAACACGATGTTAAAATAAGTCTCTGCAATTTGAATGTTCATTGATCTCTTAATAACTTTTGTCTCATCCCGTATTCATCAACAAACTTAGACATAATTTTCGTCCAATTACTTCTTGAATGTCACGGTGCTTAGCAGGTGCTTTGTTTCCTCCACAGGTAGATAAATTGTTTCTTGTCCCTTATATTATCCATAAAAATTGAAACTTGTCATCACTGGCTATGGGGTGAAAAGAAGTTACATGTGTATTTTTGCAGTGGCTGCATTTGCTGGTACTACTATAGCTCTGGCTGCTAATATGATTTGTAAGAAGAGCATGAGATGTAACATCCCATTGCGGCAGAGACATTTGAATACAGTCAAGTGATTAACAGAGAAATCATGCATGAGTGGGCTTGCTTACCAATCTGCTCTGTGTATTAGCCAAAACATCCATATATTAAAGCTTGCTGAGGCTAATGAACATCCCGGTCTTATTGATGATCCCATTGTTGTGTGGAGGAATTTACATAATCACTACGTTACTTAGATTAAATTTGCCTCCATTAAAACATACCGCTCTTCCTCTTCACTGTAGCTGAGATAGTAATAATATTGTCTCATATACGTGTTTGTATTTTGAGAAACGTTCAAAACCAACAGTTTTTCTTTAAATCACTTTTTTTCAAAACAAATTGCGCACAGTGGAGTACAAAGCATGTGTATTTTTTTAACCACTTTCTGCTCCCTGTGTCGCATCATCATTATATCTCACAATATTTTCTGCTGAGACAGGGACTTGCAGAAAGTGTTTTTATGTTCTGGGGAGTGGAGAGGGCGGAGGGGGATGAGGAGGAAGGAAGCAGAGAGATAATAGTTTGAAGGCTGTGTCAGTGGTAGGCAGGCTTCAGAAAATCAGGGCAGCATTCAGAGATAAAAACAGGTATACCACCCTATCATGTCCTCAGAGCAACTGTGCTTTGATATGTTCTAAAAAAAATCCATTGATGTCTCTGACAGCACTTTCCTCTTTTTTTTCTGATTTATCAGCAAGAGGAAAATACTCTAAAAGCTCAACAAATTCACTAGTTCATTTAAATATAATAATTTAATTGAGATCTTATAAAATGAGAGAAAAAGTAAATATGGATGTGTGTATTTGGTTGTTTTCCATAATTGCAGTGCGCCCTGTTTTGCTGCATTTGTTGTCAAATTGTTTTCTTCATTTGCTTGTGTTTTGTCTATTTTCATGTGTTTTCTTCAGTTTCTGTAGTCCAGCCCTCAGGGCCGCCGTTCACCAGCCCTAAAGAAAAAATGCTCAACATGCTAAATATGATTCATTTGTAATTGTAAACAAGATGTTGTTAATATGTTGTCAATAATATTCAGTGATAATAATATTTGCTGAATATTGCTGAAGTGAAAATGGGAGAGATCATATAAAATGTGTCTAATACTATTTATTACAGTTAACAGTGAATATGTGCTGACAGAGAGCTGATTGAAGGCTTTTGAACAGATCGGTTGTGTGAAACAAAACGATGACATTTTGCTGCGTGATCATCTTTCTGATCTTACTGCCAGGGAACTCATTTCAGCTCTTCATCTTTTCAGACAGGGTCATGCACCCAAGCACATCATTATAAAACCATACATGCTCTGGCCACCCACAGCACACACACACAGACGCACAGGAAGCATTATGCATTTGCACACACGCACATAATGGCAAAATTCCTAGCACAGCTGAATGGAGACCCATTTGCCAATTTTTGATTAATTCGTTTGTCCGTTTACTCAAACGCATGAGGAATTCAATTAATTTCATAAAGTGGAACAATACTGGGCCTAATCAAAATAAATGAATCCACAAAACCACATCATTGCTATTTATTACAAAAACACATTTCTCCAATTTGGTATGATGCTTTCCAATATCCATGGGCTGACCTGTTATTCCCAGTTAATTAAAAGACATACCCAGTTATGCTCAACTTAGCCCTTCAATTGGCTCCAGCATATCACAGCCAAAGCTGCTCTTACAGCAAGTTAAATAGTCTGGCTGCACTGCTGCCTTACCTTGGATGCCATACAGTGGAAAGTCACGCTGACTAAGTTATGTTCAAGTTAATTTAAAAATATAGGTCTTTATCGAAGGCAGATTGCAAAAGGACTTTATGGAGAAAACATCAGGAGAAAGGAGGAAGAAACAAACTCATAAACAAATAGTGACAAAATAAAAAGGTGTGTTGACATGAAATTTTCTGAGCATACACTGAAACACCCTCAAAAAACCTTAGTAGGAGAAAATCAGCGGAGAAAATAGTAAACTGTTAGCCTTTTCTGTAATTTCCATAGTTATCTATAAATAGCTATAAATACTGCAAAAATGCCCAGTAATATACTTTAATTTGCATAGCAGTATTGTAATCTTTTAGTAAAAGTAGTAGTATTACTAGTAGTAATACCAAAATAAAATAAAAATCTCCATTACATTACAAGTAAAAGTCCAGCAAAAAGTAAAAGTATAGATGCATTATCAGACAAATGTAGGCTACTTAAAGTATCAAAAATAAAAGTACTGTATTAGTATTATGATTACTGATGCATTAATGCTGTTGGATGGCCAAGGCGGCGCTCATTTTAACAACTTTATAAACTGTTGGGTACTTTAATCTATAACAATGCATCATATGCAAAACAAATAAAATCTCAATCTGCAATGTAAGGGACTGTACAAAAATTATTATTATTATTATTGTGCGTGCTACTTGGTGTTTGATGTGTTAAATTCAGACAGCTGCAGCTCTGGCAGCCTTACTCCACAGTCACAGACTGAGATCGACTTGTTTTGCCTTTGCCTTTCCTGTGCTATAGACCCGCTGAGACTTGCTCTGCTGTGCCATAAGTAACCTATACAGCACAGCATGTCAACTCACAAGTGACTGCCACAAATATCAGACAATCCGGATGAGACACTTTATCACGTTTCATTGCTTTTCAAACGTATTCCAAGACAAGGACAATGTGATTTATTATTTATACTCCCAAAGCCACCTTATCCTTCTCTGCCAATGGGCAGGCTAAAAATAAACAATTCATTTAGGACTTCTAAGCACAGATAATGGATGCTTGGTGCTTTATGCAGTCTGACATTGTCATCTTAGATGTGCTTTGAAGTACAGTGAATATATATAATTTAATAATAAACCAAACTAAATCCTCTATATTAACATTGACTGAGAACTGTTGCTCTATCCCCCTTCTTGCATGAGGGAAAATGTATAGTTTTGCATAAAACTTTAGCAAAAAATAAAAAATGTCACTACAGTTTGATGCAGAAATGCAAACTCAAGAAAGTTTAGTTGCATCATCTCTGGATCAGATGCATCTTTGAACTGTGTGTGTTTTCTGTGCCTTAATTTAAAGCAACTACATTCTCAGAAGGCAATGGGAGTCTGGGTTACAGGACAAGGTTACCTTGCCAGGCTGCTTATCATGGAGAAAGTGGCCTGCTAGGACAAAGCAATTCAGAATTTTATTATCATTCAAATTAGAACATATAGAGGGGCTTCTATCCGATTGGTGAAATAATGGGAGTCATTTATCTAGGTCTCACCGACCTTTCATTTCCCATTCATGTCTTATTAGTGGAGCATACATCATCATCCTGCCATAATTAAAAAGAGAAAATCAAATTGATTGTGGGAAGAAAAAGGTGTGTGCAGGTAGAGGTTGAATAGCGCTGTGTGTTCTTTGTAGCCTCGTGTCTGTAGTGGGCTTTAACTGGCCTTTTCTTGGTTGATTTTCTTTTGTTATTCGGCTTCTTGGTCACAGAAGCCCAGGAGGGACACTAACCAGACGTCATAGGTGTTTATCAGCTCTGGGCTAGCCGCTGCCATAATCAGAACAAAAGTCTATTAGAGGTCCAGTGATTAATGCACCATGAGACTGAAGGAAAGGTTTCTCACGCATATTAGTCTCCATAATGGATTTGTGAAAAACAAAATGAAAGTAGCATGAGCTGATGACTGAGATAAGACAGGATTTAGAATGCAAAAGTGGATATTTTTGCAGTTTGGAGTTCTTGTTTTCAAGGCCACGCAGTACTGTGAGAAAACTATGTTATTAAATAACAAATGATAGACAGTAATTTGAATTGAAAGTGATGGTACGGTGGAGCCTGGGATGTCAAAGAGAGAGTTTCAGTAGAGACTAAGAGACATGAGACACCAGTACGATTACTCATCAAAACCTAAACGAATTGAATATGGAAGGATGTTGTTATCGTTACAATCATGTTTACAGACGTCCACAATGCATTCAACATCAACAAATCTAGATATGAACTGAAAGGAAAGTAGTTAACTACTCATCACACTGCAGTTCAATGAGCATAACTCAATAGTGTGTCTCTCTCTCTTCTCCATTTGAAGCTTGCAATTCACCAGGGGTCCACATTGGAGAAGATAAATGGGGTGAGAGTTACCCTCAAAGTGGCCCTAATGAGAAATCTGTGGGAGATGCTCATATTTTATCTGCAAAATAGAACAAAACAATTCTCCCCAAAGCCCTCTTAAATGCTAATTGAATAGTAATGCAATACCTCAGGCATCTTGTTGTCAGCTCATTTGGGCAGCGATTTGTCTCAATCCGTCATAGGATTCTCACTTTTGGCACGCTCTCAATGAACTGCTCAATGTGCCATTGAAATTCAATTTCATAAATCCCTGTGCTGTACAGCCTCTTTGCCAGGCCTGTTCTACACTTTATATCATCCCAATTCCCCCTGTTCAGGGAGATTTGTTATTTGAAAACACAAACTTTGTGAAATCAACAGAATCTTCTTCTCTGTTTGATATATTTCTCTGCTTTAGAAGTACAAACCGATCTCAAACAGATGTCCGGCAGCTTTGTGATTTGAGTAACCTCACAGTTAAAACATATTTAATCACCATTCTTTGTCATGTGAAAATGGATTCCCCGAGAAACATAACAAAGTCTTATCTCACTGCTGCACTAATAAAAATGATGGATAACATGGGAGCCTGAGATGATTGGAGACAATTGGATTTCACCCACATTATGTAATTCAAACGCTGCTTGGAGAACAAGCTGGAGTATCAGGTTCCTCCTTGACTTCTCTCCACCCAGCAGGGTTATGAAGAGGCCACAACAAAACCCTGCTGTGACAGAAACCAAAGCTGCTTCAACACCATAGCTGTATATGGCTTATAGCACTCAGAACAGATGATGACAAAGGTTTATCTGCTGTGCTTGTATGAAGAAATATACTAAAACTACCATCAAATGTTAAAAAATATTAGTAAAATGCACTACAATAAATTCTTAAAGAAGCACTAATCAATTTTTTTAAACTACCAATTGATCAAATGACTAAGTGCATGTCAAATGAGCCAACTGTCTGCAGAGCTTTGTAGAGTTTTTTAGCTCGTTGTTTTGGTTTTATGGCCCACAGCTTTACTTTATGGTTCACTCTCTCTTATCTTTGTTAGCGACTGGCTGGTGATCATAGTGGAGCATTTAGCAGCTTAAGACCCAGTCCATGTCTGCTAGATGTGCAAATAGATTAGCGAACACATTTGCCATATCAGCTTTATATAGTCATATGTCAATGCTGTGTTTTTAGATTCTTTCACTGCCTCCAAGTGGCCAAATAAAATATTATTTAAATGAGTAAAGTGAGCATCTGTGTGATTTATTGTCTGATTGTTAGTAAAAGTGAATGATGGTCTGTATGAAGGTGTGCATGAAGGTGTGTTGACTTGCAAGGTGATGATAACATGTCAACATATCATGAGACTCTTCAGACCACTGAAGTATTTGGCTTGGGTTCGAGGCAGGAAGTGCCAGATCTGAAAACGCTGTCCAGCTGCTGCAGTTATTGCTTTTTGTTTCTGTGATTAATAACACAAACACCAACTTTAATTACTAATAAAAACAGATTGACAGATCCCATTAAATTAAATATTTAGTAATCAATAAATGCCTTGTTTGCCTATGATAATTAATATTATGTTAAATTTTGGCACATGCAGTGCAGTGGTTTGCATAAGAAACAAAAGTAAGTAGTTTGTTATCTAACAGCATCTTTGAAATATCTTTTACTTACTGATAAAATATGTACCGTCAGCTTTCATTTGCAAGCTTACCCGCCACCCCCTCGTCCCTTTAAATTCATTTGCCACCTCTGAAGTTCAGCTTCAGTCCAGCAGTCCCTCTCAGTGTGGGGTGACAGAGCAGGTTAATTGCTGAATTTTGATTGTCGTGCTGTAACAGATGAATGTGGAGGAGAAAGTATGGCGTTAACAGATAGATAACAGATTGCTATCTCTTGCTCGCAGCAGTGGCATAATGGTGTCAGAGTGAAGAAATTTTAATCACAGAGGTATGTAATGACATAAATCTACATGGATGAGTAAAAATAATAGATGAACTCACTCCAGCTGAACAAATACTCTGCATGTACTGTATATGTCAATGAACTGCAGCATCCTCATCTCATGGTGTTAAATTTAAACCAGCTCCCATATCCCTGAGCTAGTGGGATTTAAAGCGCCCACTCTAAAATATGACTCAGAGATTTAAAAAAAAAACACAATCATACTGTATGTTGCAATACATCAAATAAGTATTTCTGCTACAGCTTAAAGAACACTTTCTGTTATGCTCAAGTTAGAACCTTAATTTCTTACTGTAGTTCTGGTCATCACGACCGTTTATTGTGTTCAAGACTGCCTACTTTCTAAGGATTGCTGCTGTCTGAACCACATCAAAAAGGCAAACAAATTGTCAAGTTTTTGAATCTAAAAAGCTATTTTTTTTTATTGTTTTCTGTTTGTTGGTGATGCATTTTTACATGTTTCAAGGATTTTCTTGGCACAATTGGCACCATATGGTGATAGGCTAATGCAGATCACTTACGATAATAGGGTTTGTTTTTAATTCAAATCAGACTAATTGATCTTGTAAGATAGATCTTCCTTGCAGGGTACCTGTCAGTCGCTGCATGACACAACCATCTTCTGGGTTTGTCTGGATGTGTCTCTGGTTGACAACACTAAGGAAAGGAATATTATACCACATCATCGCAGGATTAGACATTATTTTTGGTTGTTGCCGATGCCTAAGCCCTGTCTAAGCCCTCGTTATGTTTAATGGTGTGAGTTATTGCCTGCCCTGAGCATTGTAACTCACGGGACGCAGAGCATAGAACATTTATAGACCCTTCAGTTGCTATACAGGCAGAGACCTGCATCTGCAGTAAGCAGAGGATAAAAGAATAGCAGTATTCTTCATTGTGGTGCAACTTTGTGATACCTGAATTTTAAAATTCTCACCTCAGGAAAAGATGATTTAAATAATTAATGTCCTTTCCGCATTGTTTTTGCAAACAGTCTTAGCTTTTCAAGCATGCAGTGTTTGTAGACAGCAGTCTAGAAGAATCCACTGAAGTGAAGTGGACGGGTCGTATTAGGGGTCAACCCATTATTCCTACTAATGTGCTGTGAGATTGGTAGCTAATTGATATTGCATGCTAATTGATATTAGCTCTGGGCACATGACCAGCCTTGGGCTTTACATACGATCCACACAGATACAATTAAGAGAAGACTCATTTAGTTCAATATTCCTTTCTCTCCACGGTTATGTCTTGGTGATTTACATTTGATATTCTGAAGCTCCAGCACAGGACATTTAACCACAAAATCTTTACCTGCAGAGAGAGGAGGGGGTTGCTGTTAGCCTGGCAACAGTGAGGACCTGAGCAGGAGAAAGAGCAGCACTACAACCAGCAGGGCAGAGACACGTGGAAAATAAAGTGGACTGTGAGCATCATTATTCCAAATTATAACCACATGAAATATTAAGAAAAAATAATTTAAAGTGGAAATCAGCATTACTCAGTTGGTGTGCATCTAAAGCAATTTGTTTGAATAGAACAAGAACTGTTAGCCATAGCAGGATTGAGTAAAGGACAGAAGCGAGCACCCATGTCAGCTTTTGCCATCAGTTTTATACCAGAAGAAGAGACTGCAATTGTAAGAAAGGAGGTTATTATCGTTTCTATCTATGAGAGTAAACACTATAGGACACAAATATATTCACACACAGAGCTAATGAAGAAATACGCCAACAAGAACATTGTTTTACTGTTTATATTTGTACTGTCTCACTATTAGCTTGTCAGGCACCTGTATGAAAGGTGCTACAAATAACGTCTGACTGACTGACACTCATAGATAGATAGATAGATTTTGACACGTCACAGTAGGAGAAGCACAGGTGGAGATAATAAAAATTGACAAGGGCTGAATTCCATTTGGCTGCTCCAGTTTCAGCGTCCAGCTATTGTGCATGCTGGCTCACTGTCACACTGTCATGGTTTACTGGGACACTTGAATAGAACAGAGCCATCCATGGTTTTCTTATTATGACAAGTCTGCTGTAAAAAAGGCCTATTTCTGTAAAAGTCAAAAAAACTTTTATATCACTAAACCAAAAACTATTTTAAACAACTCCAAATTTTCACAATTCATTTTTTAATAAATGTACAAATGTAAAATATCCATATCTGAGAAAAAAATCATATGATACACTTCCTGTTTTTGGCAAGTTGTATAAGCAAATACATGCTGAATGAAGTAAATGTTTTTCAGAGTCAAGATATTCCTGATAGTCCTATGTGCGACTGTGCATATGGAAAAGAAAAAGAGTAAAAGAGAAAGTGTACACATACAAAAAAATGGCCCTACCAAAGTTAAAACCAAACCTACACCCTTGCAGCAAATGAGCCCAAAATGTCTAAGTAACCAAGTGTTACTGGGATGAGTAACTGTAATGTAATTACTGTATTTCAATTTGTAACCTCTTTCACTGCTTGTTGAAAAAGTAACATACTAACACCTCTCTACATGTTACTGCCAAACACTGAATATGTGCTGTTCAAACAATAGAGTGGAAATGACTCATTTCATCATCAGTGACTCAGTTCTTATTCATGCTTTTGTTGGTTATCAGCTTCAGAACTCCTGTGAGTTTAACTTGTAAGTTGAAAGAATGTCTTAATTATGCTCACTGGCATACTTCCCAGCATTCAGTGCATTTGAATTAACTCTCCAGAATCTTTTCCTTCTTTTCATTCTCATCAAAGTCACAGGATGAAGACATGTTCTGTATGTTTGCTAAGTAAATCATTTGTGATGAAAATTTAAATTATAGTAACAATGATGAAAATAAGTGTACACTTTTGCCCTTTGTGACATTGTCAGCTGACATGAAAACCTTTATTTATTACATTACTTTAACTGTAGACTCCCTTGCTTACCATTGTAAGCTGTGTCCTCAGATAACTCAGGAGGTAGTGTTTCATTTTTTGTAATATGTGTCCGAGAGTAAAATGGGTATAACCTTGTTTACAAAGTTAGTTTCAACCATTTTCTCTCTTAGTATTGCAGAGTCTTTGTGTTGCTAAATGGTAGTTTGTTACCTGTATCTGGAGGAACTGTGGAAGGTTTTTTGTGTTTAGAGTGAATTAGTTTGTGTACAGAAGAAACCCTGCAGTGGTTTCCACCTTAGTTTGGCTCTTTTGGGCACATAAGAACAATCAGAAAGCAATTGTACTCATTTGTGGAGCGAAACAATTGGACCTTGCTGCATGGGAATAAATTACATGTGGGCATTGTTCCCATTCAGATTCAAGCTATTTCACCAAAGTGGTACCACTTATATAAAGCGTGTTTTTTGGACAATGGTCATGTCCTCTTAAGTGTTTTCCATATGAATATACAAAGAACCCTTTTTTGCCTTATGGCTACTTGATAAAAGAAGGAAAATTTCATGTGTTTACAATCTTATTGACAAAATACACCACACCATTGTCACTGCTAAGCAGTCCAGTGGAAACAGGTTTACGATAGAACTGTCAAGGAAAGATGAGCCTAAAGCCTTTTTAACAGTTCAAACGCAACTATCAAAAGCACTCACTTGGAGATACCGCAATAATCCATTTCATCCATATTATCTATTTCATAACTACTGCCGGGTTCAGCTTGCGGGATGTTGATTTATCGATGTATCATTTTCATACAAACCACGGCTTTGTTTACCGTGGGTTGCAAGCAGGGCTGTAGCCAGGATTTTAGGAATACTGATTTCATGAGTTCCTCCAATGCACCTCTTGACCATATAACAAAGGGAAGGTCTCTAAATTTTGTTGGTCTGTCTTTTGGTCGGTCGGTCCACCAACAACTACTAGATGAATTGCCAGAGGGAGAGAAAGAGAGAATTCTACTGACTTTGGTGATCCCCTGACTTTTCCTCTAGTGCCACCATCATGTCAAAATTTCAAGCTGTCCTATACTTTGGTTTATGACCATTTATTTGCAAAACTAATGACATTCCTATCAGCCTCAGCTGTACTTTTTGCAGTCTAAAAATACTGCAATCAGCCTATAAAATATTATCCATGTGTTTACATGATAGATAGATAGATAGATAGATAGATAGATAGATAGATAGATAGATAGATAGATGCAGCCAAATGCAGCCAAATTCTTGTCTAGAAGCCTCAAGGAATTTATGAGAAGCCGGGTTTGGTGGCGTGTTTGTGATGGGATGTGTTGTTCTGAACATAGCTAACATACTCCATGTGGGCCACAAGCCCCGCAGCCTTGCTGTTTGCCAAGAGTGTTATGAGACGAGATGCTGTACATGACATTCCGCTACCTCAGTTTCCATGGATACCACACCTGATTAGACATGAAGTCATGCACGTGCCCTCTGGATTGTGACAGCAAGACGAGCCGGATGACATCTCTCCAAGAACCTGTACTACTCGGAAAACAACAGCAGCAAGAAGGAAACCAACACGGTGCTGTTTATCAGCCTGCACACATGTAATCGCCTTTTATCCTGTTTAATTCTCTCAACCACCCAGTGATGCACAGAGATGTTGACTTTCTTTCTCTCCTTTTGATCACCCACTTCGGTTCATGATCAAATGTTTGACAATCTAGAGATACAATCAACTTTTTTCCCTCTGTCTTTATTCTCTATTTAAATCCTTTATTCGCTTTTCACATTCACTGGCTCCACTCCCTATTCCCTCTGCTCAGCATGCATGAAGCGGACAGCAAGGGGAGCCCAGAGATCCATAATCCCCCTACAGGAGAGAAGTGGATGGCTTTAATGATTTAAATCTTGTCAATGAGCGCCTTCTCTGATTTGAAATGAGAAATTTGAAGGCCTGTTGGAATTAGCCCAAAAGAGGGCCACACTCACCACATCAGCATTCCCCTCAATCAATGGTCATTGACTGCAGCAAGTAGGTGCTTAATCATTTTTAATTAGAGATAATCAGACATCTTGTCCATTCTAGTTACAAAAGGGCAAAATCGAGGTCTGCTAGGATCAAAGTTCTCAATTTGACATTCTGACTCCAATTTCTTTAATTTGACAACATTGTTAATCCAAGATTTTTTCCCTGTACGGAGCAGATAAGTCAGCATCGACAAACTATACATGATTACTGCCTTGAAAGGAAGAAGTGGGATGTGTTCACAGAATCATGTTGGTGTCAGTGTTTGAAAGCTAATTTATTGTGTGACAACAACAGCGACAAAACTGAAAAAAATCTGAGCAAAACTGAGAGTGAAGTGTTGGAGTCTAAATGCTCAGTTGAGTCTCGAGCTGGGTGTGGCAGCGCAGTCTCTCTCACTGGTGGTATCTCTCAGTAATGAGGCCCTGTGAAGCCGCGGCTCTCGCCCCTCACTGGGCCCTCATACATCATTAATGTTCCCACATCATAGTCCTGATAATTACCGGGGACGTGAATGTCACCTCAGTCGCGCCTCCTCAACATAGGATGACAGCAAAAGGTCTGTGGTCTGCCAGACGTGCCATGAGTGCTCGCATCTCGCACACATTCCTTGCACGCACACACACTCTGGGTCTCTCCACACAGTCGCAAACATACAGATTTTACCGAAAGTGAACCATACGTGTCCTCTTATTATACTCACAACACATGGGATGCTTGACTCATTTGGCTTTGTTCCAGCAGATGGCTATTTTCTTCATAGACACTGAGAAGTATATACGTGTCAAAATAAAAGGCTGGTAAAAAAGAAAAAAAAAAAGACATTTCTTAAAGGGTTGGTTCACCCAAAAAATCCAACAAAATAACATAGTTTTCAGCTCTTGTGGTATCTTGCCATACTGATAGTTTGAATTTTATTTGCCCAGATTTTAGGATATTTTCCCTGACAATTCTGCCTCCACCCCAATAGAGGTGAATGTAATTGAATTGTGCAGCTCAAGCCGAGTAGAAGGAATTATTTTCATATTGGATGATGACCTCGCGATTTAGGTCCAATGCCAATATTTAGTGCCAATACAGGAAGTAGTGTGCACTTTATGTAGTAAGGCAGAAAGTAACGGACATGTATGCAGGAGACCAAAGTTTGCATCCCTTTAGATCTGCAATCCACTTTAGTGTTTTCATTAGCCTAACTATACTGTAGTTGCCATGCGTAGATACTGTAGAAAGCACAATGTTGTCATTGAACATCATCTGGAGATTTGCAGAATTGTCCAGTATAGTTGTTCTTGCCTGTCAATTCAATTGAAAAATGACAAAAATCAACAGCAACATCTCTTTCTGGAATTTTTTTTCCTATTACTCTTGAATGGATGATCCACAGAACAGTCAACGGTTTTCTTTGTAACAATTTTTTCAGTAGAAAGTATTTCAAGGCAAAATGGCCCTCCTTCCATTCCCCTACTCTGTATTAGGGTGGCAATAAAAAACGCAGAGACAGATATCTCAAAACCTAAACACATGAAACAAAAACTATCTGCATGGCTAGACACCAATTTGGGTGTGTGAAAAATGATATTCCTCTATAATTTGGCCGATCTGACCCTTCGGTAAAATGACATTTAATATTCCTACCTTTGATTTAAACAAAACATTTCAAAAAGCAGATAACTGAAAAGTTGTACTGATAGAACACTTTTTGGGGAGACAATATAAGACTGTATAATGAGAGGTGGTAGACTACAATGTTGAGCACAAGAACAGGTATTCTTTCCAAAAAATAAAAAGTACATGAATAAAGAAAAGAATTCTGGGCAAAACATTAAGTTAAATCTGCTCATTAAATGTCCAATTCATGTTGAAACACTTAAAACCACCAACATATTTTGGCATCAGGGAGTGAGACTTATCAATCTCGCTGTCAAATTACCCATGTGACTGAACAGATGTTTGCACCTACTGCAATTCTTCATTGTTTTTCCTTCGCTGCCTCTCTTCCTCCATCTCTTTCTGTGATACAGACACATGTGTGCACACCCACACAAATGCAGACACACTCTGGGTTCCTCCTGAACCCTCATTTGGCCAATTACTCTGACCTTCCAAATTGCAGAGACCATCCAAAAACCTCTTACAGTGAATGTAACATCCCCTCTTTCCCTGCTCTCTGCAGAGATATTCAGCATGCTCCTCCAACCCCACTGATAGGACAGTTTAGCTTTAAATGAGCCTGTTTTGCCTTAACACATTTCTTCCTGCATATCTTCCAGGGCTGTAGGTTTTATTGATCGCTGTCCTCCCAGGGGTGTTGGTGCCTGGACTGGGGCACGCAGCAGCAGCTGGTTGGACTGTTGATGGTTGTTAGTTCTGTTCTGGGCTTTGAGTGGTGCCAGGCTCAGCAGTTACCCTGCTCCCCTACAGCCCTGTCTGAGGACGCTTGTTAGGGAGCTGCCTAAAATAGAGGAGAAATATCTCCAGTCTCACTGCACCACTTCCCTCTCCACACGCCTGGCTGATTTAGCTGGCTGTCTGGCACAGGGTTACCTGGTACCTAGAGCACAGGGTTTACATAGCTGTGTGTGTGCCTGGGTGTGTGTGTTTATGAGTATTATATTGGGGCTCATTTCAGTCTCATCTTAAAACAAGGCTTGGTTGTGTTGTTTACATATGCATGTTTTGATTTGAGACAGTCTACTGGGATTTCCCCCCAGCGAGGGTGACCGCGGGGGAGCTGAAGGGGGAGTCAGGGCACACGCTCTGCCTATCCGCCTCCCCGCCACAACCGATCCTGGCTGGTTAGAAGCTCTTCACTCATGCCTTTGCTCTCAGATTTGCAGGACAATAGCCAGCATAGTTGTTATTTGTTTCAATTCATCCTGTGCTCTCTGTCTACTATATTAGGCAGGACATTTTCATCCAGCTCCTCCGGTTGGGCTAGTTTGTGCTGCAATTTTTCCACTACATCACTGATACTATGATACAATGTATTGCTGTGTTTCAGTCATGTGACAGGTAACTTAGACACTGAGCAAAACTCAGTGTGGACAGATTATAGTTTTAAATTTGTTTAAATTAGTAAAATAATTGAATTAGCAAATAAAATTGTATCATGGGCCCCTTCCAGCCATTTGCTTCATTAAACTACAGCTATCATTATGTTGGCCAGTACAATAATGGTTTCCCCATACAGTAGTTATAGTGGAGTTTCATAGTGCCACAGACAGTCTTCCACTAATATCTAGAAACTGTTGGGGGGTAATGCTCTTGGTAACACTAAGGCCAGGTGGTGCGAATCAGTACACACAAACAGCCAGCCAATCAATGTTCATATAACCACCTGGATACACACACTGACGTAGGGGCTATCAGGCAGCAAGCAGTCAATACGTTTTCAATTCAGATCACTCAGTTAAGTGTCAAATACTTAATCTGTATTTGATTCTGGTTTATTGCACTCTTGAGAGAATCATTTTCCACAAATCATGCCTGATTCAAATCGAGCAGGTTCTTGATAAAAGAATGTAAAAGTGTTGTTATTGTTTATATTTATTATCCATACCTTGTTTGCAAAATGTACCTGCTCTACCTTTTCAAAGTACAGCTGCCACATCATCTGTTGCCTCAGCTGTGTGCTGACTAAGTATCGGCAGGCAGAGATCATATAAACAACACACGGTGAGATGTGAGTGATGCTGGCTTATCCAAAATAAAGATAACTATATTGGAGATGATATGCAAAATAATGACACTTGGTCATTTGATAATTGAATGCTTTTACTGGCCTCCATTAGTTATTTATAGACGGAAATTGAACATGACAAAAAAAATCTCCCCTTTAATCTTTAATGCTGGAACAGCCACACAGTTCACTATTTCTTGTTGATTTAAAGCCTGTGCTAACATTGAATGCATTTGCATATATTCCAAATATGAACTCATATATTCTGGGTCTGATCTTTGGCAGAAGATGCTGTCTGAACTTTATGCCTCCTTATATCCATGAATACATATAATACACAAAATACTTCCATGGAAACTGAGCTTGCTGCAATGGATAAAATGATAGATGTGTTAGGATGCATGGCAGTATCAGTAACTGGCTGTAGTATCAGCACATCACACTTGCCAAATGGAGGCTGTGGTACAAATGAGGCTTTTATAGTGTATGGGAAATGATACTTGATGATGTACATATATATATAATTTTAAAATTGACTATGCCCCGAATACATTTGTACTATGTGTCTACAAATAATCATTGGCTATGAATTAAATTAGAGTATTAATTAATTACATTTAATTTAAGTATTCCAGGCGCACTCTGCACTTTCTTACAGTATCTGTAACACATTTTCTTCAACATGTTGGAGTAACAATAATGACTTTTGAAGACATTTGATGACCTTAACATTAATATGCGTGAAAATCTTAAAATGTGTCATAGCAGCTAATAATTTATCATGAGAATGAAACACAGAGGATGAGCCAGAAAACTCTGTAATGAAAATGAAAGCATTCTGTAGTTTTTACATGGACATGGGGGATGGTAAAGAAAGTAACACTTGAGAATTCATTTGATGTGGGATTATCAGTTTTCTTGGCTGTTTGGGGCAATTTCTACAGATTCAATTGTTTTTGACCTTGTGCTGTTACAGGGCTGTGATGTGATCATCCCAAAGTGCACTGTTTACAACTGTGTGTGTCATGATACACAGTTAAAGCCTACTGGTAATCATCCAGAATACCAGAGGCATGTTTATTTCTGGTGCTACTGCCAAAAAGTAGTTTGAAGAAAAGAAAAGAAAACACTCTGATAGATTTCTGTTATTCTGCAGCGCTTTCTTTGGTAGGGCTTGGGAATGTTTTATGACTTGCCCACATCAGTACCTGGGCATTGACTCGGCACAGTAGGAGGGCGCTGTTTTCTGTCTCAGGTAATCTGGTGTGCAGGGGGTGGAGTTCTGTTTAAAGAACAAGATGTGTGAGTGTGGGGTGTGTGTGTGTGTGTGTGTGTGTGTGTGTGTGACACACTTAAAGGGTCAAGTTTTCAAGTTTCCAACTTAAATAAAATAAAATGAATCAAACAATAGAATAGATAATGAATCTACAGGTAGATAAAATAGAAATAAAAAATATATATAAACTAAAAATGAAACAGTGAAACAATGAGACAATATAGCCAGTAATGAGTTCACCAAATTCACAAAAAAATATATATAAGCTGCATCCTAATTGCATATTACATAGTAATTGAATGCAGTATGTCCTAGAATTGTTATAGTACACTGTTTTTGCAGTTAGTATACAGAAAATCAGTGTACTTTTCTGCTCTATACTAACTTTGGGACTTTGGAATACCAGGACATATATATGCTGTGGGTGTCAGATGGAATATCACCGTCAATTAAAACGTCAATAAAGTTAGCAAAATTGCTTTCCAAAGATTTTTGGTTTTCTGTGATCTTCCTTGAGCTGTCTCACCACAATATGTCCACAATGTGTTAAATGTTTTGCAGCTTTGAGTAGCTGCTTTTGGCACAACAGTATACATTGACAGCACAATAAAAAAAATCTAGTGTTTTTAGTATGTGTGCTAACTATTTTTGTATGTGATCACGCTACATAATCCAAACCTGCTTGAAATAAGTGTGGAATTGGCACACAGCTAAATATTTCTCATGTACGCCTTGTGGTGTAGCCACGCAGATGGTTTAAGTCAGAAAACACATCACTTGCACAATGCGACGGCTCTAATTTGAACAGACTTTATTGACACTGCCATAACCAGAGTGATGAGGCTAAATAATGTCACACAGACAGCAAGTTCAACCATGTAAAAGTGAGTTCTTACTATCTGATCTGTGAAGGTTAAAAAGAGTCACGGCTGTATCTGGACACTGGGCTGAGCATTATTGGACATCCAGACATGACTAATGTTATGAAGTCGCAATGACAGTGGGTCAACTAAGTCATTAAGTGTTATGACACCAGCACGGTTTGGAGCCAAGCCTGCTCCAAAGCCTTTGAATCTCATTTCCCACTTTAACTGGTCATGAAACAAACAGTCAACAAAGCACACTACTTCCCAGGAAGCTGAACTATGATGTGTTTGAATGTAATATTCACAGACAGCTCAGCGACTAATTCGATATACAGGACATCATCTAATGTACAGCACATCATCGTCACTCTAACACTTCCAGACGGAAAGCCAATACATCAGCCACAGTTTTGTGTTAAGCATGAAGATAGAGTTTTATTTTGCCAAATGTTGTTCCCACATAGCCTACATGCCAGTTAAGCTAAACACACAACAGAAAACAACAAGTTACATGGTTCATTAGAATATATCATCAATTTCAGTTGGTTCCTATACCATATTATGTATGTTAATAAATGTTAATGCATTTGTTAATAATATCATATATTCAACTTACAATCTGTACTGTAACTTGGAGGCAGGTTAGTTTTACTCCAGTCACAAAAAGTCTTTATTTCAAAGACATAGCACCAGCACTGTGATGATGGAATTTATGCAGTTTTTTTTAAATTTATAGATCTCTTCCTTGGCTTTTGGGTAAAAATATGATCTGCTGCCAAAGTTTATGACTCACAGAAATGCTTGAAAAATTCATTCTATAATGCGATCATGACAAAAATAATTTACTATATCCGATGCTGTTGTTATCAACTAGAAGCAAATCATAGTTCTATAAATGTATTATAGTTTTGAATCTTGGGTCAAAAGCTATTGCATATCCTATTTTGGTTCAAATGCCTTTTTCTTTCTCCAGTATCTGATAAAAGATTAAAGGAGGCTCATCATATTGACACACTGATAAGTGACCTACATTAAAAATAAAAAAATTCAGGTAATGTGAAATACCATTTCAGGTAAAGATCCTGTTAATTAGCAGGCGGTGGCATCTGGAGGAGGGTTTTCCTGCTTAGTCCCTCGGCTCTGTTGCTGTTAGCAACTGCAACGGAAGTCCTTCTCACCTTTATACTTTGTCTTTTAAGTTAAAAGGGGAAAAAAATCTAGTCAGTCCTTATGGGATGAGCTATTTTCAAAAGAACGCCATCACATCTGTCATATTCACTTTTCACGCGGGCCAGCTTGAGCTGGTTTATAAACTGCAATGAAGCAGCAGCATGAGAGGAGACTGATGCACCTCTCCATCACCACTCTAACCGCTCCCAAAAAGGAGTGAAATTAATTAAATTCTGAATGAGACAAAGGCTTAGGACATAAAGGGCTGCTGTTAGCATTTTTCTAGCCCATTGATTCCTTGTTACTACTGCACATTATGGCCCCCTGAACCCTCATAAATCAATTCATACCCTATTGTCCTTTTCAGAAGGCTCTCTTTACTGTTGGCTCTAACATGGCTGAGGTGACAATAATCTATTGTTTCAGTTTAAAGCTCAGTGCTGCACCTCAGACCCATGGCCACAGAGGCCAGCAGGATGTATGTGCTGCCTGCAGGGAGAAGGGGGGGTACTGAACAGTGGCAGACACACAAGGGTCGAGCTCTGCAGCATAGGGAATCCATCTTTGTCTGTGGGAGGGATACACATACTGTACCGTACATTTAGAACACACTGCTGAACTTGAGCTACTGAAAATACCTGGATTTCAGATGTCCAAATGGATTATAACAAACAGGTGAGAGAGAGAAATTCAGTCAGTAAATCCTCAGATAAATGAATTAAGTGGTAAATGAAAAGTGATTCTCTACTCCACGCTTTCTGGGGTTGTTGGAGTGTGGATCGAAATTGAAAACATGAAACAGAAAAACATGTAAGCGCATCATTCCTCCGTCTGCTGTACTTTTTGTTTTTCATGATTGCAGCTTTAAATGTTCCCTGAGATATCAGTTCGGTTGGTTTATCAAAAGGTTCTTTAAGACTGGAAATGAAACTCACGTGCCAAACATTGTATTATAGTACAAAGCTTGGCAGTAGACCAGGTACAAACTGCTCAGTTTTAAGAAATATCATGTAAGCTGGAAAAACTCTTTAATTAAGTTTTAACTAAATTTGTTAATGTGCAAAAGGTTTTTACTGCTGGTTTTCTGGTATTGCTCTATGTTTTGTGTGTAACATTGTATGAATTATGAATTTACTTACATAGACATTTCATCATCTAATCAATTAAATGGCAACTACATTTCAATCATTTCAACCTTCACGACCAGCTTGCTTGTGTGTGTATGAATGACTATTGATTGCCCATACCGGAAAGTTTAGTGTAGTTCAGAACCCAGGAGGATTGACTGTGTTACAGACTGTGACTAGAGAGGTGGACATGAGGGAAAAATCAAGAAAACAAAAACAAAAAGCTTTTCTCTGAGCAGAATTGTTTACAGTTGGGTAACAATTGGACTCCAGATCGATTCCAACTGTTCGTTGGACGGACATTAAGTAGACCAGTGAAGCAGCTAGTTAGACACCAGAGCTTAGACTAAGACCATTATATAACACTTCTTTCTGATGGCTACCCCATGATCTTTTATATCTTTTATATATATATATATATATTTTTATATATATAATTCTGAGGTTGCTTTTAGTAGTTAGCACTTAGTCAATTCATCAAGAATCAAATAGATTTATAAAGCACTTTAAACACAATGGGTTGATCAAAAACAAGCTTGTCAGAAAAGAAACAAACATGTTGTGCACTGGTGTGTGTTTTCAGGCAGGCAGGAGGGCTACACCAAATTTCAGCCCACCAACCCAATGCAATTGTGCTCTGGAAGCCGTCGGGAGCCTCTCTGGCCTGATTTGCATGCTGATTCTGCATCTGTTCACCAAATTTGAACATAATAACAGTCTTTGATCAATCAATCAGCAGCCATAATTTCATTTGGAGGGTGTAATGTGTCCTTTTGAACCAGAAACAATTTTGCAACTTTTTCACTTTAGTGGTATGCTCACAATTGCAGCCAAAACAGGTAGTCTTCCCACACTCCCTTGTTTTCAATGTATAAGTAAGGATCTAAAATGCAGAGCCAGTGACGCAGATGACAGACCACCTCAATTTCAAACTGTCAGCAAATTTAAAAAAATAAGAACCTTTTACCTGGAAACGAGCACTTAATTGAGCTCTTGTTCAAAAAGCACCATTCACCGTTTAAAGTGCACCTATAAGAGCACTGGCTGTTCCATTTGACTTCCCCCACATGCCTCATGCATGCTGTGCAGTTCGATGTCTTGACGACAGTAATATCTAGTTGGGTCTTTGACTTGCAAAAGTGTCACGGCCAGGAGTTATTGGTGTGGGAAGGTGCCGCAGAGCGCTGAGAGGTCAGTCTGGGCCAACAGTAGCCTGACATCAGCCTGTGGGCACAGCTGTAGGCACTCCTCTAAAGGTCACCTAAGGGCCTCAATGAGGAAATGGATATTCGCCCCTTTCTGTGACTATGCAAACTCGCTATGTGTATAATTTTGTCATCTATGTTCTCTTTCTCCTCTTGGTGTTTTAATGGTCTCTGTACTGCTGGTATCTGGCTGTACATATAGCACCTTAGATATTACAATAGAGGCACCTCTGTAGGATGTTCCCTTTCTTGATGACAACTTACTGGCCCGACTGTGTGTAGGGTCAGCCTTTTTAAGTCTCTTCCTCCAAAGAAAATTGTTTTCTTTTTTTGAGGGGTGGATTTATACAGAGTGTTATTTGACACAATTTCGGTACTCTGTGAATGCAGAGCCATGTATACTATCATGTGTGTCATGGTTGTGTTAGTTGTGTTCAGTTTCCTGTTTTATTTTGTAGTCTTGTCTCTTGTTGTTCAGTGTGTTCCTGCCCTTGTGTCTCTGTCCTTGATTGTCTTCACCTGCTCCCCTTTGCGCACCTGCCCCTGATTCCCTCGTTAGCCCTTCCCTATGTATACCTGTCCTTTTCCTTTATTTTCTGTTGGTTCATTGTCATGTGTTCAGATGTGTTTTGTGCTCTCTGTGCATTGTGCCTATGTTAGATTTATTTCTACTGCTCCTGTGACTTCTTGTACCCGGACTTACCTTCTGGTTTGCCTGCATACCTGTATTTCAAATAAGAGCCTAAATGAATGATTGGAATTGCTTTGAGCCTCCTCTACTGTCTGCATTTGGGTCCTTCTCCTGCCGTTCCTGGCACACATCCGTGACAATGTGTGTGTATGTATATGTATATACATGGATGTTTTTTTGTGTATGTGTAAATATATACATATGTGTGCAAAATATGCTACTGCAATGTCATACTAGAGACCTGCTTCACCTGATCATGTCATGTGACTGTATCATGTGTATATTTAAGATGGCGCCGTACCTTTGCCATTTTAGTCTGATGAAGAGCAGCTGTGCTCGAAACGTTACCTTGGTGTTATAAAGAACAAATATTGGAGCCCTGCAGTGTGCAAGTCGTGTATTTGGTTTATTTTGTCCTTGCCCTTTCTTGCTTTAAAGCAACCTAGTCATTATCCATATACATGAAATCTCTCCCATGTTTTTCTTCAAAACACTTCTACATCTAACACAATTATGCCATATCTCTCTATCTTCATTCTGGCCCATTCTGTTGTTTGCTGGTGTATTTTTGTTATTTCCAAATAACAAACCAAACCTGGATAAAGTGATGTCACATTCTTTATTTCTGAACTCTCTAGATTTCTACTTTTGACGTCACTCTTAAGCAAAGTGGGGTTTTTTCTACAATCACCATTTTGCAGTTCTGCCCAACAATCATACAGGGAGAAATCCATAACAGAAGAGCAGGAGATACCGATTTTAATTCCATCGGTAGCCACACAAGTCAAAATACACGGCAGCCACCACTTATCTGTGGCTGTGGCTTTTTTGCCACAGAGCACAGCATCATAGCTTATTCTCCCCCCACACACTTTTCTTAAGTGGACAAATTACTGTTATATACAAAGATATTTTTTGTCCTCTTTCAGCTGCACATACAGTATAAAGCAAAGACAACCTTGTCCACTGGGGGTTGTCAAAAGGCATTCTGGGAAATTTACTGAGGTAAAAGTACCTCATCATATGATGCTGATGGCATGTTGAGGGAAAAGAGGTCAATGGAAAAGTAAATTACATCACTGAATAACTAGTGGAGAGCAGCAAACATTACAGATTAATAATGTCCAGCGCTGTAAAAGGAGCACAGGGTCTTCTACAGATTAGATTGCCACCAATAGGACACAGCTCTAACTATGACATACTGTGGTGTAAGGCCAGTGTGACATACTAAATGGACCACATGGTATGCAGACCTTTTGAGGAAATGATGCTTCACTCTGCGCCTATATGGTTGATTTAGTGCTGATGGTGCACAATAAACCAAATAGTCATAAATTGCTTTCTTCAACAGCAACAAGCACCTGTTGTAGCGATAACGCGACAGACAGATCTGGCTGTCCCATGTCTCAAGATCATTGTCTCTTGACGACCATGTTATGAAGTGGCAATGACAGCAGGTTCAAATAAGTGATTAACTGTAATGCCACCAGCACTTAGCCAAGCCCTAAACCAAACAAAAGTACAGTAATGGACAGCGAACTAAGCACATGATCAATTCAAAAAAGGAATTTGACAAACCAAGACTAATTTGCCTTTCTTTTCTGACATCTAACAAAGACTAAAAGTATAAAACCCTTGTAGTGACCCCTTGAGGCTGCAATGTCCTTTAAATGCCACAATATGAATGTGTCTGTTGTAACACATTAAATATTGTCAGCACATATAGCCCTAATGGTAGTGGGATTAAAAATGTCAATTTTTGGATGGCATTGGAACAGTCATGAAAAACAGTCCAACCTCTGGGTACCATGAATATCCACAATACATTTAATTGCGATCCAACCAGCTGATAGGCTGCTTATAGAATTGACAATTATAACCTGAAGTTGGGAACCTGAATAGGAACTCTCATGATGACAAATTTTCTCAAAATGGAAAAGGTTCATCCTTTGAAGAGCACAAATATGAATTTCATGGCAATTTTTTCTATAGAGTTATTAGTTAGTGTTATTTGATTTGGCCCAATGATGGTACTAGAGGGAAATTTACCCGTTAGACATCAAGGTACCTTATAATAGACCAAAGTGTTGGCAACAGATGAAATGTTGGGGCTCCCCAAAATATCAGGAATCATTCTCAGGGGACCATGAATATCTGTATCAATTTTTTTGACAATATGGCCGGTTGTTGTTGAAATACTACCAAAAAGCTTGGCAGATGAATGGTTGAGTGGGCTGAAAACCCTGCTACAAAAGTGTAAGTAATGTGAGTTGGTCTATTGTGACACAGAACTAAAATTAAGTGCAGTGGCTCCATTGATGTTTCATCACCCACTGCTGAACTTTTGGAACACTGATAAAATGATGCTCCTATTGATTTTTAATCATTAAGAGAGCTCCCTTCTGGCAAAGGATTATTACTGCCATTACACCTCCGTGAGATTCATTAGTCTTAAAGGTCAAACAAAATCCTTTTGACAAAAAAAAGTCATTTTTTTCAGCTGTTGTAAAAAGAAAAAATAAATAAACGACATTTGGTGTTACTTGAAATATTATACATTTATGTGGTTTTATAATTTCTAACATGAATGCGGGTGAATTTTTAATTTATCCCATTGTACAGTATATTAATCATTGTGGATAAAATGCATATTCGATTTGAAATTACATACCACAGTCAGAGGTCCTATTTTAGCAATACCCTCTTCTCATTTCCTTGATATTGATTCCATAGTGATTTCTATCATAAGGGCAATAATGTGTTTTGCCATGAGCATTATTTCTTAAAAAAATAGATTTTCCAAATGTCCATCTGAATGCATGTGCTCCCTGCTGTTGTCGCCATCCTGCAGACATTTCATGTAAAAGTAATTTCTATTTCAGGCATCCTTGGAGTCTAATAGCTAATTTAACCAGCTGGAGAGAAAGAGCCAGAATGAGGAAAGGACATAAGGTTAAGCAGATAATGTGCTTGCAATACCGAGCTGTCATCCGTCGCTTCTCCCACTGTTGTTCTTTTGTTTGTTTTACGTTTCTAATGGGTCTTTTCATTCCCATTCCCAATTCTGCGCTCTGCTGTGCTGTTGGTTCTGGGTGCTGTTCGGGGCGAGGCTAAGATCACCGCGGCCAAGGGCACGTCCGCCCGCCTGTGACTCCACTGTCAGCACTAATGCATTCAGGGCAGTGCTACATGCTTTTTCAGGTATGTCGCAGGCTGCAGCGTCAGCAGATTGTAATCAAATCCAATCTGGTATTAAAAGATGATCTTGACACTTGACTCCATCAAAAGAAAACAGGGAAAGTTAGTGTGTATAATGTGATTGTAGACGAGTCCGCCATGATCTTCCTGCCTCTGCTCACCTTATAAAACTAAATATGGAGTGCACACTAAATTCAACCTTTTTGAATAGAGTCAATAATGGTTCTTTGATCTGCTCCACAGTGCAGTTAGCATGCTTTGTGTGAAGTGTTGAGGCGTGATTTCCACTGTTGGTTGGATGTGAATAACATAACAAAAAAGATAACACATACGAACTCCCCCATTATGTATTGAACAATATAAATGCTTCAGTCAACGATGTATATCTTCGAGGGAGGCTTCGCTCCTGATTTGGCAAGCTGTCTTCATACATATTCCCGCTGCCACATCGACTTCTCACTTAAAAAACACTTTGAGAAGACTCAGTCATGCAGCTGTATGTGAAACTGGCCTTAAATCTCAGTCACTGCTCAGCAAGGAAGTGTTAAGCATTCATCTACGCTTTCACTCATGTATTCATTCAGATGCACAGTGTCATCTTAAAGGGAGAAACGGAATTCAGAAGAAAATCAATATGATAAACTGCTACTTGTTTTGTCCCTAAATTGTTTCAGTTTGGAAATCGATACGGAAGCCAGAGCCATTCATCACCGTTTGCGAGAAGTGGGTGCCCCGCGGGAAAATATTAGGGCCTCCATGTGGAGCAGGAAAAAAAGAAAATGCAATGGGTGATAGTGTGAGGTGGGTGAGAATGGCGGTAAACTGATGGCAGGCAGGGAGAGAAATAAGGAATAAAGACAAAGAGAATAAATACAGGGCACAGAGACAGAGAGGAGGAAGAAAACAGAGTGGGAAGAGGGGAATTGTAAGATGCTTCTGTATCTCCTTCCTCCCCCTCTCTTTCTCTCAAAAGGATGGATGATGTGCAGGGGTTTATCAGACTCTGACAGACACGATAAAAAATAACCTTCCCAGTGTGAGGCCTGCTCAAATTCATACAGTGCAGCAGGCAACATCTGAGCTGGGTCATTAAGGACCGCTGACAGCGTTATTAAGACAATAGGGAGATGATAGCGGTTACATGTGACAAACTGCAGATGTGGACTCCGCCATGTTCCTCAGTTTGACCTGAGGTGGGCATCATCATGATTCTGTAAATCAGGGTGGAAGGTAAAAACAAATGAGGGGATACTGTATGTGGTTATTATGACAACGGTATCATTGTCTTTTATTGTCACTGCTTATTATGGCTTTTTGCTGTTCTCTAAAGATGTGAAGAATAATTTAGTATGCCAAAATCCACTTAAAATGTTGTCGCATTTCTGTTTAATAAATGACATTGTGAATCAAGTATCAGATCGCCATTTAAAACCCATAAAAATGCTTATGTCTCCATCCAAAACATTCAAACGGCATATTACAGTTGAATCCATTGCAGGTTGTGGATGATGTAAAATTAGATTTCCCTGCCTCACTGATTGTCTTCACAGTAGCAAAGTTAAATCTCAGATGGTTAAAGAGAAGGATGGTAATTTAGGGAAACTGTGATCTGAATTTAAATCAACTGTTAGTACATGAGTACAACTGTTGTACTTTGAAAGAAAAGTATGACCTTTTGTTTTTGTGTTGTTAATTAGAGGAACTTTGGACAACTAATGCCTAAGTGTATTACAAAGACTGCAAAACTGTGTTGCTTGCTGTCTTTGCTTATCATCTACTTCTAATTCAGTGATTTATCATTATGCATCCATCTTGCATATGTTAAATAAACATACATTCTTCTGCAATAACAAACTGTTTAAGTTCAAGAAAGTGCATTGAAACGAAGCACCTCATTGTTTGAAGAAGTCATATTCATGCTTGGAGGAATTCAAATGAATAAGATGCTGTGGTGTTTACAATCTTACTGTGTTTACTAACACCTTCAGAGGTCAGAATCCAAAACTACATTTGGCATACGTTACAATAAATTGCAGTAAAAAGCATCAAGAACTGATGAGATACTGCATGTGTTCCCACTGGGCTTGAATATACACAGAACATAGAAAACAGCACAAGCACTTTGCTATGTGTTTGAAATAAAGACAGTAAATCCAGTGGCAAGTGAAGATCTCTATTGGTTTTACCTATTAAATCCACCAGTCATGACTGGGAGATTTAGATGAATACAGGTCCTGTCAGGGAAGCCGCTACAGTGTAAAACTAATCTGACCTCAAGTCTGCCAGGTCAGGTGAAATCTGAGCAATGCAAGTATTAGTCATTAAATGCACCGCAGCTTTTGTCCACAGAGCATAACAGGTGAGCAGATAGACAGAGGGGAGGGAAATTACTTGGCAACCAATGTTTTCTTTTTTCATTTTCTATTTGGAAAAAATATGTGCAATAGTACAACCTTCCATGAAATTAGCTTAGAGCTCTAGTACACTGTTGGTCTCAAAATATAATATCACTCCTGTCTAGGCAACATCATCAATGTGTCACAGTACAAATAGCTGTAGAAACTAATATACAGTGTCAGTAAAAAATTATAATTATATACTAAACATAAACGAATACAACAAGAAAGTGATTAGTTAACTTGGAGGATTACAAAACCAGGGCCATAGCTACCAATGAGGACACTTATAATCACAAGAAGAAGGCTTTCTGTTACATAATAACATACACAATACATATACACATATTGGGGGGGGGGGGGG